>JAAAKG020114841.1:4610-15306 GCA_010014905.2 Druon quercuslanigerum
TAATTTTTAGTAGTTTTCTACTAAGCATACTAACTGGCAAGCTGAATTTATAGGTTTATAAAATTAAATATTTTTTTAAAAATTGCAACGTAAGATTAAATAAAAATAATTCTTGATTTGTAAAAGTAGCCTAATAATACTTTATTTATCAATTTTGTTAAAATTTCGCTCCTTTTTAATTAGAAGTTAATTGTTTTATCACAAAATTCAAATATTCTGTTGTTGCTATTATATTAATTAATTAATATCAAAATGTAACTATTCTAATGGAATCTTTCATTATTTTAGTTATAAAAATTCGTCTTAGTAGATTTTTCTAATTGAAAATTCACCTTTTTGGTTCAAAATTTAAGTTCTTAAGTAGAAGATTCATCAATTCAGTTAAAAATTCATCAGTTTTGATGAAAATTAATTATTTTTTTAATAAATAAAAATCCTTATAAAAATTATTTTGTTTCTTTTTATTAAATTATAATAAATGTTGGTTTAAAAAAAGAATGGGACACTAAGGCTGATCTCTCTCAGATTTGTAAATGAGAACCCTCTAAATCTGAATTAGTAGAAAATTACTAATTTTTAGTAGTTTTCTACTAAGCATACTAACTGGCAAGCTGAATTTATAGGTTTATAAAATTAAATATTTTTTTTTAAATTGCAATGCAAGATTAAATGAAAATGATTCTTGATTTGCACAAGTAGCCTAATAATACTTTATTTTACAATTTTGTTAAAAATTCATTTATTTTTATTAGAAGTTAATTTTTTTACAAATGTATGTATGTATTTAATCTAAAATAAAATTTTTTTAAAATATATTTTGTATCTCCTGATAAAGAAATCTTTCATAGTTCAAAATACAACATATATTGAAAACTCGTCTTTTTATCAAAATTCAAACTGTTTTTGATTGAAAATTAAAAGACTGAAAATGAATTTTTGGACCGAGAATTTAATTATTATGTTTCAAACTTTAACTATTTTGTTAAAAATGGTTTTGTTTTTTTTGTGAAAATGATTTATTTTTGAACTGAAAATGTAATTATTCGAGTTAAATAATCCATTAATTTTCTTACATCTTGATCTCCTTAGTTGAAAATTACTTTCTTTAACTGAAAATATAACGATTCAATTTTTGATCAAAAAATTGTTCATCTTTTTGGTTTAAAATGTAACTATTTCAGGTTAAGATTCAATAAAAAAATTCGTATGTGTAGATTTTTTTTTATTGGAAGTTCATCTTTTTGGTTTAAAATTCCTTTTGCTAGAAAATTATTTTTTAGGCTGAAAATGTAACTGACTGTATCAATTTATATTTTTTTTTTGAAATTCAACTACTCAAGTAGAAGATTCATTAATTTAGTTAAAAATTCATCAGTTTCTATGAAAATTAATTACTTTTAAACTATTTGGTTGAAAATGTGTTTTTTTCTAGTACAAACTTTAACAATTTTTAATAAAAATTCATGCATTGTATTTTTGAAAATTGATCTTTTCGGTGGGAGTTTCGTGTATTTCAGGTAAAATAAATATAATTTTATTTTGTAAATTTATCTGTTTGGTTAGAAATTCGATAATACCAATTAAAGATTAATTATTATACCGAAAAATTCATCACATCGAAAATGTCATTATTTTTTTTAATTAGATTTTTTTTTGAAAAATATTATGCTTTAAACTAAAATGTAACAATTGTCAAATTAAGAGTACATCATTTTAGTTAAAAATTCGTATTTTTGGTCGAAAACCGATCTTTTCTAGTTCAAAATTAAACTAATTTGTTGAAAATTTGTCTTCTTAGTAGAAAATTCAACTACATATTTCCTTTAAAATTCAAGTATTTTGTTGATAAATTTTTATTTTCAGCAGAAAATTAATCTTTTGATTTAAAAATTTGTCTTGTTGATTGAAAATTCCATAATTTCCATTTAAAGATTAGTCATTTTATTTTATATTTTCATCACTTTGATTGAGAACTAGTTTGTTGAAAAAAAAATTGTTTTTAACTGTAAATGAAACTATTTTATTTACGAATTGATTTCTGATGTCAGATATTGCAGATTAATGGCTAAATAATTTTTTGGAGAAATGAGAAAAAATTTGCCTTGGCCCGGATTTGAACCTGGAACGCCACTAATAACCGGTAGTTATTCTCAGAAAATTATGGTCAGTAATAGGCAATAGCTAACTTCAGAAATTAATTAATTAATTAATTACCCTGTCAATAAAAATTTAGTATTGGGTTAAGAATTTCTTTAATAATTTAAAATGTGCTAGAAAATTCCTGTAGAGAACTAATCTTTTTTGTTGAAAATTTATGTCTTTCACTGAAAGTCAGTATTTAATGCAAATTTAACTATTATTTTTTTTTTCAAAAATTGATCTTTGCTACAGATATTTGATCTCTTTATGTAAAATTTTTACTATTTTTCTGAAAATTTATATATTAGCTTGAAATTCTTTTGTAGAAAATTCATCATTTCATTTGAAAATTCATCTATTTAATTCAAAAATTCTTTTCTCATATAAAAATTTCGTATTTTTCGGTTCAATTCAACAGTTTTTGATTAGAAAAAATTATATACTTTTTTTTTAAATTTTACACTATTACACTGTTTGTTAATAATTCATTTTTTTATTCGAAAATTAATCACGTTTGTTTAAAATTTATGTCTTTTGCTAAACATTTTTTTCTGGTCGAAGATTTTTTTTGCTTGTCAAAAAATAGTCTTTTTGGTTAAGAATGAAGCATCTTGGTTAAAAATTTATCCTTTATGGTTAAAAAGTAATTTTTATTGTTAAAAAGTCCACTATAACATTTTCGCTCTTTGGTTGAACAGTGAAATATTTTTTTTAAAATTCGTTTTATTCATTTTTTGAGGATTTACTTTTCTAAATCGAATTTTTTTAAAAAGAAAAATTGGTATTTTTTGAAAGAAAACATAGCGTTTTCGATGAAAATGCAACTATTTTGCTAAAAACTCATATTTTTTTGTCATAAATTAAATCCTTTGGTTGAATGTTAAACATTTTTCTAACATTTATCATTCTAGTTGAAAATTTATATTTGTAGTACAAAATTTAAATATTTCATTAAAAATGAGTTTTTTGTTGTTAAGGATTAATTTTGTTTATTTATTTTGTTTATTTGTTGATTAATTTTTTTTTTATCATAATAAAATTTTTTTAATGCAATTATTTTGTTAAAATGTGATCCTTTTTTATTACAAATTCTACCAATTGGTTGAAAGTTTACCTACTTTTATAAAAATTTGTTTATTTTTTTTCGAAATTTATTTTTTGACTGAAAATTTAACTATTACATTTTTAGTGTAAAATTTATATTTTTTATTAAAAAATTTAAAAATTAAGATGAAAATTGATCCTATGCGTTTGTAAGTTCTAAGTAATTTTTTTAAAGCTGAAATTTAATTTTCTTCGTCAAAAAGGTAACTATTTTATTGACAATTTATTACTTTTGGTTAAAAATTAATTTGTTTTTTGTTGAAAATTTAATTACTTCTTTTTGGAAAATTCGTCTATTTTGTTTAAATTTAACTGTTCTTTATTTAAAATTAGAATTTATAGTGGAAACATTACACATTAAACTACTTTATTGACAATTACCTTTGTTGTTAATAATGGATATTTTTGTTTAAAAATTTAAGTATTTAGCGTGAATCAAGTCATTTGTTGAAAATTGAAATGTTTTATAGAATATTCATCTTTTTGATTAAGAAATTCAAGAATTTGGTATAATTTAAACTATTAGTTTAAAAAATAACTTTTTTGTTACAAATTTTTATTTTCTATTCAAAAATGCAATGTGTAGTAGAAAAGTTGTCCTTTGGACTTGGAAATTCAACAATTTCGTAAAAATTAAATTAGTTGGTTAGAAATTAACTTTTTAGTTGAAAATTTATATTTTTTGTTGAAAATTCAATTCTTTTGTGATTTTCATAGTGCTCATAATTACTTTTTTTGTTTTTGAAAATTAGTGTTTTTAACTAAATATTAAGCTATTATTTTTCGTTATAAACTTATCTATTTATTTAAATTTTCAAAAGTTTAAAAAGGATTGAAAGTAATCTATTTTGTTATTTGTTTGTTAAAAATTTATGTTTTTTAAAATTCAAATTTAAAAATTTGTTAGAACATAATTTTTTTTTTGGTTCTTTGAAAGTTCAAGCGTTTTGTTGATAAGTAATATTTTTTGTAGAAATTTAGTCTTCTCGGTTAAAAAAACAAACTTTTGTTTCAAAATGTAACTCTTTTGTTCATGATTGAATGATTTTCTTGAACATTCATTTTTTATATTTTTGATTGAAAATGTACATTATGGTTGAAAATGCAACTGGTAAAAAAAAATTTTTCCTTTTTTTTAAGTTTTAACTTTTCAAGAATGTTCGGAAAATTATATTGGTATTAACTTCTTTAAAATTCAAATAATCAAGTAGAAGATCAGCTCAGTTAAAAATTCATCAGTTTTGATGCAAATTAATTTTTTTTCAATAATTAAAAAATTCTTATAAAAAATTATTTTTCTCTTTTTATTAAATATAATAGATTGTGGTAACTATTCAACTATTCTAATGGAATATTTAATTACTTTAGTTAAAAAATTTGTCTTCGTAGAATTTTTTAAAATTGAAAATCCACTGTTTTTGTTGAACGATTTTCTTGAACATTCATTTTTCATATTTTTGATTGAAAATGTACATTATGCTTAAAAAGGAAAATGGTAAAAAATAGTTTGTCCTTTTTTTTGATGTTTTATCTTTTTAAGAATCGTATATGAAAATTATATTTTTATAAAAATCCAATTTTTTCCTACTAAAAATTATTTTACCCTCGAAATCATTTTTTTTGAGTCTACAAAAGCTGCGATTCATTTTTCAGTAAAAAGACGTTCGACGAATGCCTCTTGAACCATCTTTTTTGCGAGCATTCGGGAAAAAAGAAAAAGAGAGTCGCGACGGGGTGAGCTGAAGCATAGCCATTTTGTCTGCTTACTTCCACATGGAGAGACCAAATGTATGGAAGCCTCGGTGCATGTAATCGCTAATACTCTTCCTTGAGGGTAGTTCCGTGTCCAATCTCGCGTCTCTCACTCTCTCAACGATATTGTGAATGAATATCGTGAAATTTTAGCCCGAACAACTGGAAAGTAGCATTTTGTTCGAGAATTTCTCGATTTCTCAACCTCAAATTCAACTCGTGATAACTCTCAGGAAAATTCGGAAAAAAATTTGAAATTTAGAGACAGCAATCTTTGGAATCTTATCTTTAATATGAGCGAATGAAAATTTAAAAATCTTAACGCGTTCCTGAGTTATGACTAAAAGTGTCCAAGCGTCTCTGCGTCGAGTTACAGTCCGACCGACAGCAGTGATCGCCGACTGATACTTCGAACAGAGACGCTTGGACATTTTTAGTCATATCTCAGGAACAAGTTAAGATTTTCTTATTTTTCTGGGCTTGGATTAAAAATAGGATTGGAAGGATTAAATTCTGTAAATTTCATAAGTCTAGCTTTTTTTTGTTGAGGGAGTTATTGAGTTTTAGATAATCAGTGATTTTTAGTCCTCTACAATAGTTCGCTGCCACAATTTCGTTTCACTTCCTCTATTTCTCCTCCATTTATTTTCCCTCACTTTCTCCACTCCTCATCTTCTCATTTCCCCTCATTTCACCCTCTTCCCATTCCCAAATTTCCCCTTATTTCTTCATATTTTCTCTACTTTTCCTAGTTTTCTCCTTTTATTTATCCCCCTTACCTACTTTAACTACCCTTGTTTGTCCCCACTTTTCCTCACCTCATTTCCCCTGAAAAATTTCCATTTTTTCCCCTCAAATCATTTATCCTCAATTTGGATTTTTTTCTACCTTAAATTTTATTCAATGCTGAAGAGCTTAGCGCTCTAAACTTTTGTCTGCTCTATTTGTTTATTAATAATTTTTTCACTGAAAGTATAGAAAAACTGAAATGTTGTATATAACAATTTTTTACGCTTTAATAACTCAGCAGGAAAACTTTACACTCTCCTAAATAAATATTCAGGGACTTATATATTACAAATATTTGTTTATTATTCCATTTATTTTTTACAAACAAATTGTATGAACTAGTTGACAAATAGTCTTATTAACGTTAAAAAATTTTCTGCTAAAAGTGCTTTATATTAATGTAGGAATGGCATTCAATTGGAAAATTAATTTAAAAAATTTCATAACAATCGTTATAAGCAATTCTTGTGGCAAATTATAAAAATTTAAAATCTTTTTAAATAATCATTATCTTTAATCACCAAAACGACTTTAGGCATTCCTTAAAACAATAAATATATGATATTATTTGTTACAATTCAACAATTTAAATGTTTATAAACAAATTAGATAAAAAATTCAAAATGTTGGCCCTGTTGCAAAGAAAATTTTTTTTTTCTATAGTAAAAATGTTTTAAACTATTGGACGATTGACTGGTCGTCACAAAAATATTAGAAAATTTTACAAGAACTTCTGTTATTAAAAGTTCTTGTGACAAAATATATTTTAACTTAAGGTTTTATCAAATTTAAATTTTCTTTGAAGGCCAGAATTGGTACAGGTATTCCTGAAAATAATATACCTTCGATAATATTTGGTGAAATTTAACAATCTAAATATATATAAACAAATAAAATGAAAAATTGTCAAAAGTTTAGATTTTGTATTGAATAAATCTTAGCATGACTTTTTCCAAGTGAAACTGCCAACATTTGGAACTTGTTTATCTGAATTGCTTAAAAAATTATAATTCTTATACTTCACTAAATATTATATAAAATATATTTTTTTAGGAATATCCGTGGCCATTTTAGCGACTAAAGAAAATTAAAATTTTATAGAATCTGAAGCTTGAATATTTAGTCACGAGAATTAATTATAACAATGGTTATTGCTAACTTTTCAAATATTTTTGTTACTAGCAGTCATTCGTCCAAACGTGAAAAAATTTCCAATGCAAAAAAAAAAATTTGAGTGCGAAAGGGCCGAAATTTTGAAATTGTTTAAAAAAATTTTAATTGTTATATTTTGTCAAATATTTACAAATATTTATTATTTTAAGGAATACCTGAAATCGTTCTGACGATTAAAGGAAATTATAATTATAAAAAATCTCAAATTCTAATATTTTCATACAAAAATTGTTTATAACAATGGTTATTATAAACTTTTAAATTAGTTTTGTATTTAAATGTCATTTCTACATTAATACGAAGCACTTTTAACAAACAGAAATTTTACACCTATAATAAAACTATTTGACAATTTGTTCATAAAATTTGTTCATAACAAATAAATGGAATAATAAACAAATTATTTGTATTCTACGAGTCCCTAAACATTCATTGAGGACAAAATGAATGTTTAACAAGATTTTTATTTAAAAAATAGAACTGTTAACAAACAACGATAATTTTCTTAACAAAATACAACTTTTAAAAAAAAAATATTAATTTTCTACCAAATAGATGAATTTTTATTTAGAAAGTTGAAGTGTTGACCAAAAAAACTAATGTTCTATAAAAAAATAAAATTTTCCGAAATATATCAAATACATTTGATAAAGTTTTAAGAAAACATAAAATAGTTAAATTTTTCGATAAAAAAAAATGTTAGCAATAAATACGAAATTTTAACAAAGTTATCAAATTTGCAACCAAAAAGATGAATTCTCGACCAAAACAGACGAATATAATTTCGAAAATAATAAATTTCGAACAAAAATTTCATTGTTGTCCTACTAAAATGTCCTACTAAAATTATTATATTTTCTACAAAAAAATATATTTTCCAGAAATTACATCAATTTTGAAAAAAAAGTTAGAGGGTCTAAATTTAGAGAGCCTAAAACTTTCTTTATTCATTCATTTTTTAAATTTAAATCTGATTGAAATGCTCAATACTTTATAGTTATAAAATAGAAGCTACTAACTATTTTTAATTTAATTCAGTTAAACTGTAAAATATATTTTTATAAATATTATAAATTGCACAGTTGAAAGATTGAGATTCAGTTCTAAAAATATAAAAATAAATCATGTAAAGCATATTTTAAGCTAGAAACATTAAAAATATACCTATTATATTTTTATAAACTGAACACTTCTTAAATTAAATGTTAAATTATTTTTGGTTTCAATAGTTTAAAAATCCTTAAAATAATTCCTAATTTCATATGAAAATCTGTCAAATTAAAAAAATTCCCTAAAATCATATACCTTAATTTTTAAAAATATTATAAATCTTTCTAAATATATTTGAAAAATCACTCAAAATTATCTTTTCAAAATAAAAATCATTTTTTATTTTCATAGTAAATGTTTCTTATTTTCTGAAGCATTTTAAAATTTTTAAAACGTTTTGTTGTTATTTATACATCGAAATTTGACAATTTAACTCTGATTACTGATTTTAAATAAACAGTCAGGTATTTCCAAATGTTAATTAATAAAATTAATATAAATGAGGCTTTTAATTATGTATATATTATTTTAAATGCATTTTAAAATTTAAAATAGTTTTTAAAGTTTCAATCAGGCGTTAACATTTTTTTAACAAATAATACTTTCCAATTAAAATAGTTTGCATCATTTTTAGCGCTAAAAAATTGGAAATTCTATAATCGAGAACTGATTCCAAATTGTCTTGTAAAATTAATAATTATTCACTTTTCAAATCTTAAAGAAAAGTTACATTTAAAAATTATTATTCACTCAAATTTTAAGTAGATTAACTAAAAAAGTGTTGTATCTAAAATCTTCGATTAAAAAAAATTCTTATTTTTAATGGCTTGAGTCTTTAAAACTGCATTTTGAATTTCTTTAAATAAAAGTATATAATGTATATATAATAAAATTTTTTTTTTCTATAAATTTGTAAAATTCCCGTTAAAAAAAAGTCATTGTCATTTCCCGGTTTTTCCGGTTTTATGCAATCAAAATTTAGCAGTTTACTTAAAAAGTCGAATCTGTGACAGAAAATTAAACTTTTTTGTAGAACATTTGTTCTTTTCCTATCCAAAATAATTTTCTAAAGTGAAAAATTTATTTTTTTAAATTAAAATTTATGAAAAGTCAAATTTGGGATGAAAAATTAAACTTTTTGTAGAAAAATTGTTCTCTTTTTATTGAAAGTAATTTGCTAAAAATAAAAATAAATTTTTTAAAATGAAAATTTACCTTTTTTATTCCGGATTAAAAAATTATATTTCAAATTTAGAAATTCAATTATTTGATTCAAAATTTAACTATTTTATTACATTGTATGTATTTTGTTCAAATTTTATTTTGTAGATCAAAAACTAAACTTTTTAAGTTAAAATTTAACTATGACTAAAAACTCATATTATCGGGTTAAAATTTCACTATTTTGTATATCAAATCCATCTATTTGTCTTGAAAATTGAACTATTTTGTCATAGATTTGTTTTTTAACATTTAAAATTAATTTTTTACAATGAAATTTTCAATCTTCTCTTTTTCTTCAAAATTTATGTAATTTCTTGCAAATTTATTTATTTTTTTGTAGGAAATATAATAATTTTTGTAGCAAATTAATATAAATTATTAAATAAATGAAGTTAAAATCTCTCTTTTTCTGGGGGTAATTCACGCAATTTTTCTAACACCCGGAATTCACAGAAATTATTATAATATATTATTATATTATATTATATTATTACACTGTGAATTCACGAAATTCAAAGATTTAACGAAATTCGCAGGATTCATGGTAATAAAGTAATTTGTTCCCTTAATTCTTTAAATTTCGTGAATTCTGTGAATTGCACAAATTCCGTGAATTCCGGACGTTACGTCAATTCTTTGAATTCCTAGAATTCTGTAAATTCACACATGTATTAGAGCGTTTATAAGACGAAAATTGTGTACAAGGAAATCACGGAATTATCGAAATTTAAGGCATTTATGGCAATGAAGGATATCATGAAATCTATGGAACTCACAAAATTTACAGAATTCATAGAATTTATGAAATCTAAGGAATTAATGGCATTCGAGGAATTCACAGAATTCGAGGAATTCACGGAATTCGAGAAATTCCTGTATTTAAAGAAATTTTTCAATGGAGTTTATGAAACTCACGGAACGGAATTTAAGAAATTCATGGAATTTAAGGAATTTCAGGAATTCGCCAAACTCGCAGAATTAATGGAACTCATAGAATTCAAGGAATTCAGGGAATGAATCGAATTTGCCGAACTCAAAAAATTCTCAGAATTCATGGAATTTACGGAATTCACGGAATTTATAGAATTGAAGGAAGTGAAGGAAGTGAAGGAATTCGCGGAATTAACGGAATTGACGGAATTCAAGAAATTTGTGGAAATCAATGAATTCTATACATTCAAAATTCTGTGAATCTCTTAAATTCTATGAGTTTCTTAAATTCTGTAAATTTCTTGAATTCTGTGAATTTATTAAATTCTGTGAATTTCTTAAATTCTGTGAATTTCTTAAATTCTGTGAATTTCTTAAATTCTGTGAATTTATTAAATTCTGTGAATTTATTAAATTCTGTGAATTTATTAAATTCTGTGAATTCATTAAATTCTGTGAGTTTATTAAATTCTGTGAATTTAATTAATTCTGTGAATTTATTAAATTCTGTGAATTTATTAAATTCTGTGAATTT
>JAAAKG020114852.1:0-15305 GCA_010014905.2 Druon quercuslanigerum
TTTATATTCATTACTATAAAATTTTTTAAAATTATTATATATATATATATATATAATTATTACTATAAATGATTTTTAAATTGAATTAATTCAATTTACAAATATTTTTCATGAGATGAATTTTATATATGCGAAGTTTGGCAATATAATTTTTTTTGTGTAAAACAAATGTTGTAAATAAGAAAAATTTGTTACTAAAGCCAAAATTTTTGAAGTAAAATGACCATTATTTTTAGATCAATAACGCAGGTGAAGTTGAACTTTAATTTATAATTTAATGATCTTAATTATATATATTTAAATTTAAAAATCAAATTTCAGTAATAATTTTCTTTGCCTAAGAATTTAGGCAAATCCTTAAACTTTAAGATACACATCACTGTTATATTCATTTAATAAATAAAAATTAATAGTCTTTAATTTAAATACTGTTTATATTTAAATATAATTTTTAATTAATATATTAATTTCTTATATTTTTAAAAATGAGGAGTTTATATAATAATAATTAGGGGTGATCTTCTAATTCAATATATTCTATATTAGTTGCTCTTCGTTCAATTGATCAAACTATTTCATACGAAGTCAGATTATTGTAAATATTTTAATAAAATTAATTATTATTTATATTATTATTGAATTAAATATTTTAATTATTAAACCAAATTTATACTTGATGTAGTTGACTGTAAATTTTAAAATTTGATTGTGTGTGTGTGTGTAATAACGAGAGTTTATTAAAATATGAATTGAAGTTCAACTTGACCTGTGTCATTTCTCTAAAAAATGGTAATGTTCCTTCAACAATTTTGGCTTTAGGAACAAATTTTTCTTATTTAAAAAAGCTTTTTAAAATCAAAAAAATGTTTTATTTAATTCAGCAATAATTTTAATGAAAATATTGATATTATTGGTATATAAAAAATTAAGATAATATTGATAATTGATTATATATCTTAAATGAAATCTATCAATAAATAATAAACTTCTTAAAATAATTAAAAATAAGCTACCTTTATATGAAGTAGTTTGATGAATTGAAGCAATATCGCCTAATATAGAATATATTAAATTATCTTTCAAACATTTAATTATACAAATTATATATTAATAATATTAGGGTTATATATAATTATTTTCATATCACTTCAATGATAACGAGATATTATTCGTGAATGAACATTTCAATTTTTTATTTTATTAGTATTATATTATATATTATAGTATTATTATTATTTATTCTATTTTTTTAAATTTTATTATTTTAAATTATTCTTAAGGTATAAAAAATTAATTGATCTTCTCTAATAGTTAAATCAATTAATTTTTTTTTAATATTAGCTCTCATTAATTAGAATTGAACAAAAACAATTCTGTGATTTCAGGTGGTGATCTACGTTATCACATCTATAGCATGCGGAGGTCCATTGTGGTCAGAATGTGTGAGTCACGGTAACAATACCAAAAACTGAAACGAGCGACTCGAGAGCTAAAAATGTTATATCAGTTTTCGGTGGAATTAAATCATATCCACGAACACATACTCTCTACAATCTCAGCGATTAAACCCGTGGCTCAGTTCCTGTTTACAATGTTATTTATCAAGATTTCGACTGCACAGCATAGATTTCAGGTGTAATCGTTATAAAATCCATACTAAACGTATAGACAGACCACCACACATAGGGAGTTGATAAACAATAATAAATCGGTATATTTGCCGGAAAAAAGAAATCTGTACATAAAATTGATAGGATGAATCACTCAATAATACTTTTCCACCTAGAAATTAAAACTAATTCTGATGATTGATAATGATAATGATTCATTTAGTGATAACAAGTCTGAAAGGTGCATGTTATAGCGGACATATTTTGTTATTGTATTTTATTATATTTCATACACCTACGTACGATTGTGATGTCCAGTATAGATAGGGTACTCTAAAAACATATAGTTCTATATTTAATCGAAAAGAAATATGTATTGTCATTTTTAATGAACCTTCTTATGAAGCAAAAATAAATAAATCACGAATTAAAATGTCCTTATTTGTGAATTTGATTTCATTTTAGAAAAAGCCTTTCATTTAAATACTTTCAGGAGAATTAGGGTGGTCTGCCGGTCAGGAAAAACCTGGATGCCAGGGATATTTCTTAGCCAGGGAAAGTCAGGTATTTTTAACGCAAATCTCAAAAAAGTCATGGAATTTCTATAATAGGCAGTTTAGGTAACTCCGAAGGATGAAAAATTTGACATTTTTGTTTTAATTCATAATTGTTTTATTCCGTTTATATAAGATTTTATGTTAAAAATTGTACAAGATTATGATTCCGGTTTTTTTTAAATAATAATGGTCAGTGAATAATTAGGGCATTTCGAAATTGAATATGTGTAATTTATTTGCCTTGCATTTCCATTTCGTTTTTTTTTTGCAGTTACTTCATCTAGGCGATTATACTTTTAGTTCAAACATTTATTATTTGATTCAAAATTCAACAGCTTTTTAAAGTAAACAAAAATGTTTTGTTTCGTTGAAAATTTATCTGTTTATTAAATAATTAAACTTTTTTGGGAAGACCTTTTGGTTGAAAATTCATATTTTTGAAGTAAAAATTCAACAATTTTTTGGAAAATTCGTCGTTTTGGTGTAAAACTTATTAGTAAACATTTTGTTTTTTTTAGATAAAAAGTCAAATGTTTCGTTGAAAATTAATGTAATTTGGTGGGAGATTCAATTATTTTGTTGAAAATTCCTTTTTATGGTAGAAAATTAAACTATGCTAGAAAAAAATTAACTTTTCGTTGAAACTTTATTTTTTAAGTTTGAAAAATTCAAAAATTTGTTCAAAAATTCGTAATTTTAATTTAAAAATTCATCTGTTTTAGTAGAAATAATATGTAATATTTTTGGATAAAAATGTAACTGGTTGAAAATTGACCTTTAGTTGAATATTCAACTATTTTAGGAAGTAAATTAACTTTTGGTTAAAAATTTATATTTTGGTATTGAAAAGTCAACTATTTTGAGAAGAAAATTAACTTTTCGTTGAAAATGCATTTTTTTAAATTGAAAATTCTTATTTTGTTGTTGAAAATTTAATTATATCTTTGCAAATTTGTCTTTATGGTAGAAAATTAAACCATGCTAGAAAAAAATTTCGAAAATTCGTCTTTTTAATTTAAAAATTCATCTGTTTTAGTAGAAATAATATGTCATATTTTTTGATAAAAATGTAACTGGTTGAAAATTGACCTTTAGTTGAATATTCAACTATTTTAGGAATAAAATTAACTTTTGGTTGATAATTCATATTTTGGTATTGAAAAGTCAACTATTTTGAAAAGAAAATTAACTTGGTTGAAAATGCATATTTTTTTATTGACTATTAATATTTTGTTGTTGAAAATTCAATTATTTCCTTGAAAATTTATCATATCGGTTTAAAACATCATCTGTTTAAGTAGAAATGTCATTTTTCTAGGAGATAAAAAGTGAACTGTTTCATTAGAACGTAATTTCATTTGGTAGAGGATTCAATTATTTTGTTAAAAATTCGTCTTTTTGGTTGAAAATTAAACTTTGCTAGAAAAAAATTAACTTTTCGTGGAAATTTGATATTTTGGATCTGAACATTCATCTATTTTTTCAAAAATCCTTAGTTTAAATTTAAAATTTCATCTGTTTCAGAAGAAATAATATTAATAATTTTTTGCTAAAAAATTTAACTGTTTTAAAATTGACCTTTAGTTGAACATATAACTATTTTACGAAGAAAATTAACTTGTGGTTGAAAATTCATATTTCGATGTTAAAAATTCAACTATTTTAAGAAGAAAACTAACTTTTGATTGAAAATGCATTTTTTTAAAATGAAAATTCATATTTTGTTGTTGGCAATTCAACTAGAAAAGTTATCTTTTCTAGATAAACATTCAACTGCTTAGTCGAAAATTTATCTTCTCTTGTTAAGGATTTAACTATTTATTGTTGAAAATTCATCTCATTTGGTTGAATTAAACTGATTATTATTTAACATTGAAATATTTAATATATTTTTCCATGAAAAATTACATTGTTTTCTGAAAAGTGGTATTTTTTAAATTGAAAATTGTACTACTTTGTTGAACATTGAATTCCTTCCTTAGAAAATCATTTATTATGAAGATTTATCATTTAAGTAGAAAACTCTTCTCTGGTCAAACCTCGTTTTTTTGTTTTTGAACAAAGTTTCACTGTTTTGTTGAAAACTGATATTTACAAATTATAAATTCAATACAATTAAACTATTTTGTTAAAAGTTTGTTAATCTTTTGGTTTAAAATCAAATTTTTTAACTGAAATTGATCTTCTTTAGTCGAAAATTCATTTTCTTGGTAGAGAAATAATTTTTCATTCAAATTTCCTTTTTTTGGTAAACATGCAAATGTTTGGGTGAAAAGTAACCATTTTTATTGAAAATTCATGTTTTCCGGTTGAATACTTAATTCTTTCTCCGAAATTTTCTTCTTTGGCTTAAAGATTGAATAATTTGGATAAACTTCATTTAATTTCTTGATTGAAAAATCTGTATTTGTTGAAAATGCGTCTTTCTGGATGAAAAATTCATCGTTTTAGTTGAAAATTCATTTCCTTGGTTGAAAATTGGACTATTTTGTTAAAATTTGATCTTTTTGGTTTAAAATTTATTTTTTTCTGTTAAATTGTATCTTTTCTGGTTGAAATATCAACTGTTTAAAGTTTGTTTAGAACTTATCTTTATATTTTGAAAATTCAACTGCATATTTGGTTAAAAATTCAATTAGAGAACCTTTCTTCCGATCTCATCTTTTTTTTTTTGGAAATGTAACTTTTCAGATTGAAAATTCAACTATCTAATACAAAATTGAACTTTTTGCTCGGAAAATTTAACTACTTGGTTTTTCCTTAAAGTTCAAAATTTTTAAATTCTCATTCATGAGAGTGTAATGTCATCGTTCAAAATTTCGATCTCTAGTTTCTAGTTTCTACTTTCTAAAGTTTAAGTTTCGGCACTCACAAAGTTTAAAAATCCTAAAATTTTGTCAGGGGAATAAAAAAAATACTTGGCACACTAATCTGATATTTTTAATTCTGCTGAAAATTAAAAAAAGTTATATGCTTTTAAACATTTTGAAAATGTTCAAAAAAGTTGGTAAAAGAAATATTTTTTTGATATCACATATATTTCGAAACTACCTTCGTGAAATTTTTGATTAGAACAAAATTTAAAAAAAAGATCATTTTCAAAATTATACAATTTCTGTTTTTAAGATATCCGTAAGTTTTATTCATGATTTTCAATAAATTTCAACTAGACTTATAAGAGAGCGATTCGGCTCAAGAAAAATGTATGAAATTATTTTGAATTTAAAACGTACCAATTTCAAATTGTAGAAACGTATGTAATTTTTTTGTTGACAAGATTTAGAATTAAATGAAAAGCCAATAAACTTGTATCATTTATGAATAAAAGCGTTTAAAATTCGATGATTTTAAGTTGAACAAAAATTAAAAACAGAAGCTTTCATAATTAAAAACCTTCAAAGCAAAATTTTTTAATTGAGATGGTTTCATTAGGAAGGAGTTGAAATTGAAAACTAACTTGAATATGTCAAAGTAAAACTTTCTGAAATTATAGAAATTAAAACTTTTATCACATAAAAAATTATAATTTAACGTACAAATGTAACAGACACAATTTTCTAAAATCGTAAAATAAATTCACCTTTATTTTCACAGTTGAAAATGAAAAAAATTTCAATTGTAAATCTTCAAAATTGAATTATTTAAAAATACGTTGAAAATAAAAAGCAATTACAAATAGGAAACATTAAAAAATAAAAAAATGTGTACCTCAGAAACTTGAGACTTGAATAAATCATAACTTCATTTAAGAGCAAAGAAAATTTTTTGAAGCATTGTTATGTTAAAACTTTTTCTACTCTACTATTACTTTTAGTAAACTTAATCGCTTAGAAACTATCAGTTTTCAAAATGTCAATTATATTTTTCGAAATACAACAAATTCAATTCTAGACAGTTTTAAATTAGAAAATTTTTAGATTTAAACATCCTCAATAATTTGGATTCAATTTTAAACGCACAAAACTTACTGGTTTCTTCAATTTCTCGAAATCGTATAGTATAAAAATGAAAGACTACATAGTTGCACAGTTTTTATTTTAAAAATGAGTAGATTTAGAAACCATGCATTGAATACTGAAGTTTTTTTTTATTAAAAAAATGTTCCAAAAGTTTGACATTCTAAACATAGTTTAAAAGAAAAGCAACAATTTTTCTATTAAACAGTTTAATAATTTCTTTAATTTTTAATGGTTTAAATATTGGAAATCTGAATTTCAGCCTTAAACACTTCAATTTTTCACTATGATAAGTTTGCATTTTGATATTAAAATTCGAATGGTTGAATTTCGAAAAGTATAATTGACAATTTAAATTAGCTTGAATTCCAAATTGTTTGAGTTTAAAATAACTGGAGTATACATTTTTTAATTTTTTACAATTTCCCATTTAAAATTACTTTTTATTTTGAAACTATTTTTATAATAATTCAATTTTTAATTTTTAGCATTAAAATTTTTTCCATTTAAACCATGAAAATAGAAGTGAACTTACTTTTTTATTTTAGAAACATTTATCTAATCAATATTTAAATTAGAACATATTTCTTAAAATTTATTAAAAACTTAGATTTCTAGAATTTAAGAAACTTTTACTTAGAAATATTTAATCAAGTTTTCAGTTTCAAATTGTCAAATTTTAATCGCTTCAAATTTAAATTGTTTAAAATTCAAAAGTTTTTTTTTTAATTATTTAACTTTTAATCATTTTAATCAGAAATAAAATAATGTTTATTCCTGCAAATGATAAAATATCTATTTTTGAAAATTCAAATAGGAAAATATTCACTTTTTAACGTTTTGAAATTTTCCTTTTTTGGAATTTTAATTTAAAATCATTCAATTTAGAGATTCTTAAATTCAAAATAAAATGGTTAATACTAAGTAAATGTTCTAGATAATTAATAATCAAGTAGATCAGCTAAATTGGCATACTTTTAAAATTCGCTGAAATGATTTTTAATATATTTTTTTAACTGAGTACGAATTTTTCTGGTTTTAACTTAGAACCGAACTTTAAGCAAACGGAATCAAAGCTTATAGCTTAATATCTCTGTTTAGTATATTAAAAGAAATGTATATTTTTTATGAAAATTATATTGAAAAAATACGTACTTTTTATATTCAGTTCCATATTGTCTACGTCGTTTTATTTTTTAAAGACAATCGCCTTTTAAAAAAAATTACAAAAAAAATCTCAGTTCCAATTTATGACCGTAGTTCATGAGAGTTTTAAATCACACTTTTACAGAAAATTCATCCTTTTGGATTAAGAACTAATATTTGTTGTTTTAAAAGTCGACCACTTCATTAAAAACAGAGTTCAACAATTTGTTTAAAATTTGAGCTATTTTGTTGAAAATTGAATAATTTTGTTAAAAAAATCTTTTTTGGACAAAAATTCAACTGTTTTGTTTTAAATTTGTCCTTTTGGATTTAAAGTTCATCTTTTATGGTATAAAAGTCATGCTTTTTGGTTAAAATAAATCAATTTTTAAATTTTAATCTGAAATTTTACTGTTACGTTCCGTAATAATAGGGACGAAAAAATTCTAACATTTTTATAAGTAATTTTTTTGGCCACCTTCATTAGTTAGCGTTTAACAAAATTGGGAAAGTTTTTGATGACAGAAGAATAAAGAATGGTATCGTTTGTACTGAACTTGAATCTCGAATGCCTGGCCGAATTTTACTATACCTTTATTTTAGTTCGAAAATGCGCGTGCCAATTTAGATAGACTTTTTTGTATTTTAGCTTTATTCGGAATTACGGGTGCGCATGCCTCGATGTAGGACTCACCATTTCCAGGCTCGTCTTAGCTTTAAATTACCCTAAATTTTTCTGCTTTTTTATAGAAATACTCTAAATCATTTCCAAAAAGAGCAGACAAAGTTTTTTAAATTTGATTATTAATGAACGAAAAAGGAAGAATTTTCAATGACAAATTTTACAGTTGAATTTTTAACTAAAATATCAATTTAGTCTTTTTGGTTGAAAATTAAACTTTAAAAGAAAAAAAAATTTTATTTTGGAATCAAAAATTCATATATTTTTTCAAAAATCCTCAGTTTAAATTTAAAATTTCATCTGTTTCAGAAGAAATAATATTAATAATTTTTTGCTAAAAATTTAGTCGGTTGAAAATTGACCTTTAGTTGAACATATAACTATTTTACGAAGAAAATTAACTTTTGGTTAAAAATTCATATTTCGGTGTTGAAAATTCAACGAAATAGGACGAATTTTCAATGACAAATTTTACAGTTGAATTTTTAACTAAAAATATAAATTTTTAGCCAAAAATGCATTAACATGTTCAGTTAAGATAATTAATATTAAAAAAAATAATTTACAAAAAAATACCTAAATCTTCAACCAAACAGTAGAATTTTCTACCAAACGCAGAGTGGCCGTTTTAATCAAAAAAGAAAGTCAGAGTCATAACCCGTTTTTTCCCGGCTCGCAAACATTTTTGACGGTCAATAAAATTTAGAAAATAAAACTCTAAAGCTAAAAAATTTTCCATTTGAATTGATGAAAAATAAGCTGCAAATGAAAGCTACTCAGAAATTTTTAATTTAATGTAGTTAAACTGTCAAACTAAAAATGTTAAACTTTTATAAATTATTGTGGAGTTCAAAGATTTAGATTCCGTTCCAAAAACATTTATCAATGTTATCATTTTCAATGCTCTAAATTCTTCGAAATTTTATTTCAAAATCTTAAAGCATCTACACGTTGTTTTGCATTTTTTCACATTTTTAATTATTTTTGAAATTTTTTCAGAACTTGTAGGCATCCCTTAAAATGATTCGAATGTTTCCTGACTTTTTTTAAATTGTGCAACATTAAAAAATTTGCCTAAAAAACTTCCACGTACATTTTTAATAATTCTGTAAATCTTTCAAAATCTTTTTGAGTATTAACTCAAAATTAACTTTAAAAAATAATTTTCATTTTTCCTAGGAAATTTTATTTTTCTGAAGCCTTTCAAAGTTCTTAAAAAACTTCTAGATTTTTTTTCTCTAAAACTACCAAAATGTATATTTTGGATCAAACAACCCGATTTTGTCAGTAAACACAAACACTTCGTTTAAATTATTTCAAGTAATTTCAAATTTTTATTTACTTCTGTTTTATTTCAAAACTTCTAAGTATCTTTTCAGCTTAGTCAAATTTTTTCTAAAAATAATATGTGTTTAAATGGATTTATACATCCAAATTTAACAATTTGACATAAAAATTATTTTTTTTTGAATAGAACAATTAAAACTTTAACCTTTGAAGTTTAGTTTTTAATATTTAATTAAAATAACTGATTTAAAAAAAACAGTCTGACATTACTGAATACTAAGTAATAGTTATTTTTCTTAATTAAAAAGCTTCAATTTGAATGGTACAAAAATGGAATATTTTAGACTACAATTTTTTGTAATTAAATCAAAAATTTTAATTATAAAGACATCATTTTGAAGTTATTTTAAAATTGAAACAGTGACATTTTTAACGTTAAAATCTTGAAATCCTATCATTGTAAACTAATTTTCAAATGTCTTGTAAAATAAAATATAATTCGATTTTTAAATTTTAAAATAAAGTTTAATTCAAAAAATCTTAATTAATTTATCGTTGATCAACTGAAAAATTTTTTCGTGCAAAATTTTCGATTTTAAACGCTTTTAATTTTTTATTTTCTTCGCCTTGAAAACTACATTTCAACATTATTTAAATTAAAACGTACCCCTAAAAATTAAAATCTGAATTAGTACATTTTTAATGTGAAAGATTTTCGAAATATGCGACTGATTGTTTTTCTGAAAATTTGTAAAATTCCCGGTCAAAAAATAATTCCCTTACCGTTTCCCGCGCTTTTTCGGTCACATAATATTCCCGGTCATTTCTTGGTTTTCCTAGACCAGTGGACACCCTGAGAAAGGATAATTCTAATTCAAAAGGATTCACTTTCTGCGAAAAGTAGTTGCATTTTTTTATTGCGTGGATTTACAACCAAATAGCTGAACTTTCATAAGAAAGTTACGAATTTTCTGTACAAAAAGACAATTGAAAAAAACCTAATTTTTATTTGATTTTTGATTTTTTAAAGTTGAATTTTTATGAAAATAATTCCTATTTAAACAAAATAGATTAATTTTCTACTAAGATGATGAATATTTCACAATAAACTGAATTTTCAATAAAGAAGTTTAAGTTTGAAAGAAGTAGTTGAATTCAAATTCAGAAAAAATTCTTTACCCAGAAAAAATTACAAGCAAATGGTCAAAAACACGAATTTTCTAAAAAAAAACAGTTTAGTTTCCATACTTATAATACGAATTTTCACCAAAATAGGTAAATTTTCAAGCAAGAATCTGGATTATCCATCATGGAATTTCCGTTTAAATGGCCGATTAAACGATTTCGACTATTCCTTACGGAATTCCGGGTTGAATAGCTCATAGATCTCACCCAGCCACTAATACGGAAAATTGTATTCCATATCAAAAATGGTATTTTGTGAATTTATATTAAATTACAAACATTGGATATTCTAGAATAAATAGAAAATTATTCATTGTCATAAAAAGAAGAAAAAATGTCAATAAGGAAAGCTGTAAAAAAACAATTGTTTTTTCATTTTATTATTTCCAAAAAGGTTGTAACTAAATGTATTTATGGGACCAGTCACAGGGGAGCCTTCCCCCAAAAGATATTGGAAAAGGGTAGGGGTTCGACCAAAATTATTTCTGTGACCAGTCATATGGATGCCTTTCTTTTATGCCGCCACGAAATGTTGGAAAGGGGTTGGGATTTTACTTACATTATTACATGAGTGCCTTCCCGTTCCACACGAGATGTTAGAAAGGGGTAGGGGTTTTACAAAAATTATTTTCAATTAAAAAAATTAATTTTTACAGTCCAATCCTTAACTAGTAAAACGAATCTTTATAAAAGTTGTTCAACTTTTAACCAAGTAGATAAATTTTTAGTTAAGAAAATTGTTATAATAAACAATAAATAAAAAAAAACTTAAATCTTTAACCAAATAGTATAATCTTCAACCAAAAGGATATTTTTGAACAAAAAATATAGTAGAAGACTTTTCAATTAGCATCAATTAGTTTTCAACAAAAAATATTTCAATTTTTGTATTGGATTGTATTTAATTGGAGAAAGAGAATTTTTATTAGAAAGAGGGGGAAATTAAGACATTTTCTGAAAAATCCAAGGAGAAAGGTGAAAAACTGCAAAGTTTGTATTCAGATGCACTATTTATAAAATAAAATCTCTAATTTTCATTTTTTTAAACATTAAAAAAAATTGTTATACACATTTATGTTTTTCGTGTGTAATTACACATTTTGTATTTAATGTACACGCTCTTCCCGCACGTCACATATCGTCACTTACCCTGCCCACTCTGGAAGTATGACGTCGATTTTAAGCAGCCCCCAAAAATCTATATATTTTTAGACCATTTTGGTTTTAGGGCACACCGAGAATACAAGAGTCTAGTCTATCCTTTTCTAGAGGGGCTGGGGGCTGACAAATTTTTAGTGGGTGTCAAAATGACTTCCTAAAAGTTTGAAAAAAAACATTATTATAGTTCAAACAACGTCAAAATCACAAAAAAATGCATTCTTCTCGTTATTTTCAAGTCAATCATTTTTTTCTAATTTGACTAAAAAGTAAAAATGGTATATTATGATGATATAAGAGTTTATGGAGAAAATTAATCAAAAATTATTATATGTTCACGGAAAAACTGAAATTATTAACAAATGGTAAAAATTACGAAAAACGGCATTTTTCTTCTTATTTTTAAGTCAATATCGTTTCTTTTCTAATGCTGGTGAAATTTTAAAGTGGCATACTATGATAATATAAGTGCCTATGAATTATAGACCTCATGAAAAATTATCTAATTTTCACAAACGCAATTTCAATGACCAAAAATGGTCAAATAAAACATTCTTTTTCTCCTTATTTTCAAGGCGGTACTTTAACTTGCGTCCGCGAATATAAGATAACTTTTGAAAAGGTTTTACTAATCAACTGGATCACACAACAATTATTTTCTTGGAAATAACAAGAAAAATACATTTTTTAAATAATTTTGACCTTTAACCGCATCAAGCGAAGATTTTTTCTTTTTTGCTCAAACTATCTGGAAGTCATTTGGGCACCCACAAAAAACGTTTCAGGCCCTCCGGAAAAGGAAAGACCAAAATGGATTTTTTTTATACACCCTCCTATACATTCTTGAAGATAAATAGTGACAAAAAGGCGAAAATTAAGATTCTCAAGACTATCGATTGATTGGGATCAGTAGAGACGAACGAAAATGAGAGAGGGAAGACGCGCCCCTTGCTGGACCGGCCCTGAGATTGCAATGCCGCCGAGTAAATGGGGTGGGCGCTGACGTCGCGACGCCCGGGCCATTTCTGGTTTTGTCTTCAGCATGTCGATGCTTCGCGCGGAGCGCCCTTCGGGGGTGCAAAACTCTCGTGTCTCGCCGTACAATTGATCGAAAAGCTTGCGCCTTAAGTGGACGTCTTCATTCAACAAGTTAAACCCGGTTCTTTGATCCATCATCTAACCCCCGTTTTTTTACAACATAAAGTTTTCTATGAGCTTTGAAAAAAAAAATAATAACGGACTGGGACGCACGCCGCGCCGGCTAAATAGATGCACATGCCGCCGCTTTGCTTCGTAAATAAAATACGGCACAGACGAGCAAAAAGTTAACGCGATCTCTGGCACGTGTAGATAACACGTATTTGTGAATTGTAATTTTTAAAAAAATAAAAGTGCGCGCATTGAGAAGGCGGGATGTTGCGTTTTTAGTGAAAGACTGAAATTTAACCGACAATTTGTGTATGAGAAAGTGAATCTTTTTATTTCATTATTTTGAGGCTGATGTGTCAGTTGTTGGTAGACAGTGAGTCTGTGAAGGGAAGTGTGTTTACTATTTCTGCCCTGCGGTCGTTCGCAGCGCAGGGCGGAACGAACCGTCATCCCGACGTCTTTGGAAGACGATGACAACGCGCTGAAGAAAAGGGACAAATCTGGCCCGTAAATATTTTTCTGATTATAGAATAAATAGTTTTAATACTTTTTATTAAATTATTTTGTATACCTGACCAAGAAACGAATTTTATACCAGGGAAAAAGGTTTATGACTCAATGTCTCTGTTTATTAAATTTAGAACGAATGTTTGAAAACATTAACTGAAATAAAGTCAAATTGCATACAAGAATTTCACAAAAAGCCTTAAAGAGAAATGTGTTTCTTTACACACATTAAAACAATTAAAAAAACATTTTAAAAAAATTAAAAAAGTAAATTTGTTTAATTAAATTGCACAAAAAGACACCAATTGAGTTTTTTAGGTTTATGTTTTTTTTTGTTTTAAATATACTTCTCTTTAAGGCTTTTTTATATAATTCGGCTACACAATTGAACTTTCTTTAAGTTTTTGTTTCTAAAGATTCTTTTCTAAAAACAGTGCTTTCAAAATCAAAAGCTTTCAAAATCATTTTTGTATGCGCTCGTAGTTTTGTACACAATGACCAAAGATTTTCCTCGTAGCTTCAGATATGTGATGTGCTTATTTTCGGTTTGTAAATTAATTTTTATATTAAAATTTATATTATAATTTTTATCTGCTAACTGTATCAAACACAGGGCATTTTAAATACCCTTTATAGGGAAATGTCTCTTTACTCATTTTTCCCGCCCGACCGAGATATCTTCAATTCTTCCATCGCCTCCACAGTAAAAATTGTATAAGTAATTGTTTAAATTCTCATTATTTGACAAGATATCTTTATTTTTCCAAATTAATTCGGGACATTGTCTGAAAGGATGTTCATATTTCAGTAGAAGGATAATTTATAGAAGGAACAGGGAAAGAATATTAAAAAATTAATAACACAGAACACGGAAAACAATCTAATTTATTTAAAAACTCTCTGTGTGTTAAAAATCAGAACTTGCGTATCAACTTTTCTTCAAAAAGTTTAAAAGTTCAAATAGGAAAAAAGTACTAGAAAAATTCCATTTTTTTCGAAATATTTAGAAGTATATTAATATTAAAATTTACAAGTGGGTTTCATGTTCTAAAAAAGCACTTCTGAAACAAGACTAAAGTTCCACAAAAAAACAAAATATAGCTCCTTTCACCAGGACATTGTTAAGAGAACAGGACCGGAAAAGTACCACTTTTTAGTAGGACTTTTTAAGACAAAAGTACTAAAGAAGTCCTGCTGATTTTATTTTTATTTTTGCAAGGCCAGAATAATTTATGGGACGTAAGGGCTAGAAAAGTTAAATTTTATTTTTATTCAATATTTTTACAAGTGTTCATAAGGTTTTTGTTCCAAAAAGATCCAGCTGAAATTGAACTAAGTCAAGTTCGTTAGCCAGACATTTTGGATAAAAATTCAAAAAGTGGGCACATTTTTAATATTTTCGAGACCACTTTTTTCAAAATTCAAAAATCCTCTGTACAGTTATTCATAGTATTCAAAAATTCGAACAATTTATCTCAATGACTTTTTTCATATAACCAAAAATTACCAAAATTATAGCATTTACAAAATTAAAAAAAAAACACTAAAATTACCATTTTAAGCCAAATGACGCACGATATCAAAAAAAGTCAAGAAAAGAAAAATGTTGATTTTTGAATGCCCTACAAGATTATCATAACAACTTTTTGAATTTTCTTTTAAAATCAAAAATTCAAATTTGGACAGCATAGAAAAATAATGGAAAATCAAAAATTACATTTTTTTATTCAACGATTTTACAGAATTTGTATTTCCGTGTCGATAAATATTCTTGATAAAAAAAGAAAGTCTCCGAAATTTATAAAAATACGTTCATATATATGTTAGAAATTTCTGATAGAACTTTCTTTCCCAAGCTTTTTATATCTTTCAGATCCTTTCCGAAAATTAAAATTTATTTAAGGATTAGAAAGTAAAAAATTATTCATTCAATAAATTTCGAAATTAAACCATTTTATTATTTAAACAAGGTTTTCAAAATTATAACTGTTTAATAATTTTGATAGTAAGCTAGTTACAAAATTTAAAAAAAAATATTTTTTAAACTATGTTTAAACAATTATTTTGT
>JAAAKG020114863.1:0-15304 GCA_010014905.2 Druon quercuslanigerum
CATAATTCGATACTTTTCATATTATTCTGAACTTTCGCATTATTCACCTGCGTACCTACATTTGTGTCCGCCCGTATACCTATCGCCTACAAGAGTTTAGTTCGCGCGCAACAAGTTTTGCATTCGCAGTTTTTGACCTATTGAGTTTTTTGAAAAAAGGTTTTTACGGGAAACTTCCTTATAGTTTTCCGAACAACTTCTCCAGAGAAAGCTTATATTTGCTCAAACTTCGCTCGATAAACGAAGCGATCAAAGATTATAAGGGATTGAATTCAGAATGGCATAGAAAACAATTTTTTATATATTTATAAATAATTATATACACTTTTCGCTCATATCCTCGTTCTGAGGATACTTTGTAGAGTATTGTCTCTTAATTTCATTAAAAAATTCCAAAAACTGTAGATGTGACGACGAGCGAGAGAGCAAAAATTTATTACAAATCGTTGTCATAAAAAAGCAACATTATTATGGTTATCTCGAAAACTATAATAGATCAAACTTTTTTCCAGCGAAAAAAGATGCGCCATCTAATTTATTTTAAGAATGAATTCTTCAAAAATTAAATTTTCAAATTTCGATTTTTAGTTGCCAGGGGCCAACCTCCCTCTAACTTTACCGAGTTATGTCCCGTTCGGGAATCACAACGCTCAATTTAGTTAATTTCCTTTTTTTAACGATCAAATCGAATCAAAATTGTAAGCTCAAAATAAACTTATCCAGTTTTTTATAAATACTTTAAGCCATAGAAGTTAAGTATCATTTTTAATAGGTCACCCGTTTAATGTTCCGATACTATCCCTTGATAGTGTATATATAAAAAATACGTACGTATCCTTCTTCAGATGCTGGATCTTTCAATTTTGGAAAGCATTTAATAATTTCTTTTGCACAATTAATTTTTTCATCTGATGACGGACAATATCCATGCCTTGAGACCAGATAATCCACAGCAATATTAACCAGTTTTCTGCGATTCGTTGCTGACAAGCTGTTTAATTTGACATATTCTTCCAGGATTTCAGGACCCTTTTGCCTGATCTGAAATATTAACAAGAGCTTTAAAATTTAATAAATTTGGACGAGGAAAATTTCATTTATTATAAATTTGAAATGTTTTTTCTTACTAAATCAATCAATGAAATCAAAGGATCCACATCCACCCAGGTATAATACGAGCCATCTGAAATAATAAAAATAAAAATTAGTAAATACCATTTTTTATTAAACATTATACTAATAAAAGTTGTTTATGTACAAATAAAGGTATCTAACATTCACTATATTTTTATTAACATTAGAATGTATTAGATTAAAACGATTTTCAGTCTGGAAACTTCATTTAAATAATTAATCAAACATGTATTTGCGAATGATTATATTTGCAGAAGAACAAATTCGGAATTAGGAATACAGACAATATTTTAAGAGAAACTATATTCACTTAACTTAAGAAAATGCTAATATTATGTAGAATAATTTTAAAGACGTAATTTAAGTACAATTAATGCAAGTAACTGAATCATATAACACGTAAAAATACAATGTCGATCTTTAAAAATCAATAGATACTGGATTATATGATATTTCATTAAGCGTTAAATTTTTTCATGATAAGTATTAATATTTAAATTACATCACATACAAAAAAAATTGATGTAAATTTGTATATAATAATCAATGCAATCTTCTTCTTTCTCTTTCATACACATTATGAATTGTCCTCTGATGTATCCTCAGGCAGTCAGATCTGAAGAATTTTTTTTCACATATTTGACAATTAAAATTTGGTTCCTTGTCTCCACATTTTAATTGATGGCGTCTTAAATTATGCATTAAAGTGAAATTTTTGCCGCAGCTGAGGCATCTGAATGAGTTTTGTTCCAAATTCACTTGATTCATTTGTTGTTCTTCAAAATCCAGGGAAGACCCATAAAATAGTTTATGCCTCGGCCAATCCTTTGCGTCAAGCCATTCTGGGGATAAAAAAGGTCAGTGGGTCAGTAATATAATATATTATTAAAATAGAAGAAAACCTTGGAAATTGATGGAATTTAAGTTTTCCATTTATTAACACACGTGCAACATATTTTCATGCAATCTACTATTTTATCGAATTTTTTAATTATAAATATCTGTACCTTTTTGTTAAAATTAGATTCCGATTCAGGAAGCTTTTGTTATCCCCGAAATAAGAAGATTGATTACACTATGTTACAGGAAAAAAATCATGTTGGAGAAAAATATTAGAAATGGAAGATATGCAATTGAAAATATTTCGCAATTTCTCATTTTTTCCCGTTTTTTTCAACTTTAGCAACAATTTAATGACATTCTTGATCAAAATGTCACTAGGCAATCGAATTTTATGAAAGTTTTTAACGAAATTCCCAATATCATTAAATTGTTCTTAAATTATTGTTAAAGTTTAAAAAAAATTTGAAAAAAGAGAAACTACGAAATATTTTCAACTGTAGCTTCATGATTTTCAACCGTAAATAAAGAAACAATTAAAGCTGTTTTTCAACTTTGTAATAGCCACCCCCGAAATTCCTTCCTTTTGGTGACTTTTGTCTAAAGATGATTTTTTTACATTTAAACAAATCATGGAAGGTTAAAAAAAGATTTTACCCCCAGAAATTCTCTTCTATTTATTGTCTGTCTGAAATAACTCTTAAAAATTTTTTTGAACTGAAAAAAGAGAATAATTTCCCTAAGGACTAAATTAAAAATATTTCTATTCAGGGGCATAAAAATTTAAATTTCGAAATACACATAAAATACCAGTTATATACAATTTTAAGATTTTTATAATACTTAACAATTTATTTTTAACTATCATTTACCTTAAAAAAATGTCAACGTAATGATAAATAAAAATATATTTTAAAGTACTTTGAGAATCTTTAAATTGTAAAAATATGTATTTTTTGTTTATTTCGGAACTCAAGTTTTTTTTTGGCATTCTAAGCTTGATAATGCCTTCATAATTTTTGTTTGTTTCATTAAACTTGGTGCTGTTTGCTTAATAAATAAAACATCATTTTTGGGAGATAAATAATTTATAGGCCTGATTTGTGTTTTATGTTTAGTTAAGACTAAGCAAAAATTCACTTTTAGATCTAAAGCAGTTTAGAAGAAACGCTAAAACAATTTTTTTTATAAGGTAAAACTTATGAAAATATGTTCAATAAAAAAAAAATTCGAAATTTTCAAAATTCAAACTAAGATGTATTTTTTACACTCTAATATACTTATAAAAAAACTTTTTTTTACCATAAAATCATATTTTTTTGGGTTTATGAGGAATTTCGCATATGTCACTTTTTTAGTTTCTCTAAACCCACAATTTCTGTTATGTCTCTTAAAAAGTATTTTTTTTTCTAAAACACTACTATGATAGACGGGATAATAAAAAACAAGAAGAACCTTAAAAAATCTTTTATATATGTATATGTGTATATATATGTGTAAATATATATTATTTTATTAATAATATAAAAACGGTAGAATTAATCAATTTACTTTGTTCAATTGATGGTTAAATTAAGCAATAATAAATATAATCTTAATGAAATAACAATAGCGCTAAACCTACTACTTCCATTTCTTCTGACTTTTGTTAAAATTGTGAACAGTTCTCATGTGATATCTGAGTCGGTCAGAATTAAAAAATTTGTCAGTGCAAAATTGGCAAACATATTTTGCCACATTGTTACCGCAACTCAACAAATGACGTTTCAAACTGTAAAGCCAAGTATACGTTTTCCCACAATTAGCACATTTTATAGGATTTTGATTTGCAGCTTCGGGATCATAGACTTCGAAATTTTTCATTTGCATGAGTCTTGAGTCAACTAGTCGTGTGACAGGAACTGCGTTTGTAGCCCAGGAACCAACGTCAGAAAAAACTATTGACAAAAAATACACAAATGTTAGTAAAAATTACAGCCACTCTCAAATATTATACTTACAATAAAATCAAGTACAGTAGAAACTCACAAAGCGCCTTTTCTTGCCAAGTGCCTCTCACTTCCAATATCTCCAAATTCGTTAAGAGCCTTGACCGTGGCATGAGATGCGCATGCGCAAGACGATGTTTAAATTATCCGCTAATCACCGCTGAGGGGCGTGGTTAGAATCAGCGGGTGCTTAGTGAGAGTCTGCTGTACATAACTGTTTGGCGATTTTTAACATTAAAAATGAGTTTGATTAGGGAGGGCATTTTTTTATTGCATGTGCTATACATATATTGTACAATGTATTAAATAATATATATATTTATTCAATCTCTTTCACAGTTCAGTTGACTTGTTCATTTGTAAGATGTTTACGCTTATAATGACGCGTGAGTGTATCTGCACGAGTAAATGCAGTGTTACAAATCTGACAAGAAAATTTTGGATTATGTTTATCGCCACAAATGTCTCTATGGCGATTTAGATGTCTTAACCATTTATAAAGTTTTCCACATAGAGGGCATTGAAATTTCCCTTGAAGTTCGTTGTGAGATTCTTCGTAAGTTTTTTCAAATCCTGTTGTTGCTCTATAGTGCATTCCACTTTCAGCCCAAATTGCCTCTTTCCAACCTATTAAAAAAAAGTTATTTCAGTACAATGTTTTTCTGTTATAAAAATGCAGTTTTCTGTTACTTGAAAAAATACTTAGCTTAAATTTAAACTTTGTCTTTCAGAAATATAAATAAATGGATCAAATTAAAGCAAAAAGCAATTCGAAGCCCATAATTTCGTGCTCTACTGAAATTAAAACACTAGCCACATTAAATAAATTACAATTGATAGATAAGTCAATTAGCTATGTATAGATTATAATATTATTTTATTGAACACCCTTGAATACATTTATTGAATAATCCCATTCATTAAATTATCATATCAACAAGGGTTGAGAATAGATGAGAAATATAAATTAAGACTAACACGGACTTATTGCACAATTTTATAAACATGTTTTGCAATCTCCAACGAGACATATTTTCAAATTTATGATGCAGTCAATTAATAAATCAATCAAAGCAATATTAACATTTTTTAGTAGATTTCAGATTAAATTTTAAACCTGCTTTAGAATTAAATATTTAAATTCGGATTTATTTTATCAAGGCATACTTTCGTCAACGAAGTCCGAACTTGGTCATTAATTTAATATAATGTTTCTAACAATATAGATTATTATAACATACCCCTTTAAAATTAGTAGCACACAAAGAATATTTTCTGACCAGCTTATTTACTAATCACCGAACGGAATGAAAAAGATCAAATTCATCAATTAATTTGACGCTAATGGAAAGTTTTATGTATCCAACATTTTTTTAAGAATTAAGCTTTTCGATGTTAATTTGGGGAAACTGATAATCGCAATATTATTATCTTCTAAAAATTTTCTTTTTCTTTTCAAACTATGGAAACAATAGAAAATTATTGCTGAGAATAAAAAATTGATGAAACTTTTCTCTGGTTGAACTAGTAAAGCTGACTTTATTTATATTCTAATTCAGAAAAAGAATTTGGAATTAATGAACTTTTTGTCATCAGCGTTAAATTATTCAATCATTTTTATCAAAATTCTCTCCGCCGCATTATGCACACTCAATCAAAACTTAATTAGCTTACAATAGAGAAAAATGTATCGTTATACAGATAAAGAAAATAAACCAAATTTGAACGTATTTCTCTGATTTCAGAATATAGCCAAATGTTAAATCCAAAAAGATTATCATGCATTTTTTAGACTACGAATTTATGTAAAAATTTGGCATATTTTCTTTATCAAAAAGATCAGTGACCTTAGAACAATTAGAAAAACAAATAAACTAACATCAAATCCACTAAAATATTTTGCATTTTTTTTTGTTTTTCATATTTTTATGTTTTTTTTCTTTTTTGTTTGTAAGATCATTGGATCCTTATTTTGGTTACTATATTATAGCATTCAATGCATATATCTTTGAATTACTTATTACTATTTTTTATTTGAGTGGGTCGAAAAACAAATTTTTTCAAAAATCAAACCGAATAATTCTGGAAAAGTTATTGGGTGACATTATAAACAAATTTAAAAAAAGAAATTTAAATAATAATGCAAGAACTTTCCATGATTATAAGATCACTGTTTGGATACAAATTTCATTAGGGGAAGAAACTCGTTTTTGAAAAATTGTTATTCAACAAGATTGCCATAACTTCATTCAGACAGGAAGCTTCGCCTGCATGCAGACAAAAATTTATCTTATATTTTTTGTAGTTACTGTACTGTTTAATTCAGATGTTTTTGCATCTGAGCAAAAAAAAACTTTTTTTAAAATGTGTTTGAAATTTCTTTATCTAGAATCAAAGGAGCATGCCACTGTTTTTTTATGAAAAATAATTCCTGGTTTCAAAATTGGGAATTTGGCCCTTCTTGAGCAATTTCTTGATGTTGCGCACCAAGAAAAAAAGTTATTTTCTGTAATAGTAAAAAATTCTATATTTCTTCGATTTAAGATGAAGGAATTTCAAGCAAAATACAAAAAACTGTTTTTCTAGCACATTTCAAGTAAGTTATGACTTGAGCAAATTTTTGTTTGTTTAATTTATAATTTTAACTAAAGTTTGAAGGGACTACTGTTGGACAAATACAACTTTTAGATACTATTAGAATACGATACACGAAAGAAGGTTTTTTTAGCCCATTCCGCTGAAAGTTCAAATATTTCTTTTTGTTTTATAATATCATATAACTTTATCTGAATCTACTTTTAATTTTTTTTAAATAATTTGCTTTTCAGCCAACTCTATAATGTATGCTTAAGCTACCTAAACCAATAGATATTTGGTGACAAAAAAAAAACGACGCTGAAATTGATTAATCACGCTCATGCTCAATTTAATCAACTCATTCGAAAAAAATGAAACATTTTAAACCTCTGCACCAGCGTGCCGGCCTATTAAGCTACATTTTAAATAATGTCGCTTCCAATTTTTCTTCCACTTGTATTCATTTCCACAAAGATCGCATTTGTAGCAATAGAGCGATCCATCCTGATGCGAGCTTTTTTGGTTTTTACTCGGGTTTTTAACTTCCTGATTAGAGATTAAATTTTTCACGCTCTGGATTTCTTCGTCATCTAAGATTTCTACATCAACTTTAACATCAACTACATCGACTTCTTCATCAGTATCTACATCATCGACATTGACAATTACATCCTCAGACTGTGTTCCAGAAGTATCACTGATATTCCACTGATTTTCTCTCTCGTCAGGTTTGCAATTTACCTGATGTTCTTTGAAAGCCTTCAACCATCTATATTCCCTTCCACAATTAACGCACTTGAAATTCTGGGCAGACACATTGGTTTTACTCTCTGAACTCAGTGGCTCCAGCATTACTTTGCAATCCTTCCAACGTTGCTTGGTCAAAGTCTTTTGGCGACAGACAACTTGATGACGTTTTAGATTCTTCAGCCAGTTGTATCTTTTTCGGCACAAAATACATTGGAAACGACCTGAAGTTGAATTTTTGATGATGACTGGTGGAATATTGAGCTTGGTAAATTCTTGATGAGCTTGCGGGATTTCTAAGGGATCTTTTTCGATAATTTTTTCAGTAGCTTTTCCGGTAGTCTTTTCAGTAGCTTTTCCTGTAACCTTTTCAGTAGATTTTACGGTAGCCTTTTCAGTAGCTTTTCCGGTAGCTTTTTCAGTAGCTTTTCCGGTAGTTTTTTCAGTAGCTTTTTCGGGAGCTTTTGCATCTCGACGGTCTTGTTCCAGTTTGGCTTCACAGCGAAGCTGGTGCACTTTTAATCCCTTCTTCCATCTGTAGGCTCTACTGCAGTAGGTGCAAACAAATTGTCTTTGATCTCCATTTTCATCGAAGTACTGAATGCGACCTGTGTGTCCTAAGGTACTGCGAACTACTTTCCCACAGTGGAAAACGTGACGCCTCAGGCTTTTCAATGAAGAGTACTGACGATGACAACGACTGCAGTCAAAACTGGCGAACTGATAATGATCATCGCTGGTGTCAAATTCAGATCGTCTCAGTGGCTCTAGAAGCACAGGGGTGGCACTCCAATCACATAGTGGAGTCTCTATAACATAAAGTTAATAATGTTATTACAAATAATAAAAAAAAGTAATTTATTTTATGTACCTTTACATGCTATGTTAAGAAGGTGATTTAGTTGTGGTGATAAGTACACACAAATGATGGTGAGGAGTACACAATGTTTGGTGAAGAATTTCGAGTTTTATTTTTATTTGTACAAATCGCTGCAAGGTTTCTTAAATATAAAATAATCAGATACTTTGACATTTCACCTGATAGTATATTATGTACCAAAAAGGAGAAGCTCTCCCTTGGTGCATACCATATTTTATAAAAAAAATGCGCGATTTAAGATTTTTTCAGAACACATGCATGGTTCCTGCTTATGTGGAGGAATTTTTGAAACTTCATTTAAATTTTAATGTAAAATTAGTACATTTTTTAAATTCCTAAAGAGGCCTGGAGGGGCAATTATTTAAAAATTGCCTCCACACGTATCAAGCCTATATTAGTACCATTAAGTGATATATATGAGGGGCCGGGTCGTATAAGGGCATATAGAATTTTCTTGTGCGAAATCATAGTACCCTGGAGGCTTCAAAACAAATTTTGGATTTAAAATTTCTGAAGGATATATCTAGACGTGAAATTTTATTGTGCTTTTTTTCTCTAGACAAAAAGTTGTATTTTTTCTAGTTTTCGAAATGTCGTTCGATTGACAATATGATAAGAATTCAAAACCGTTGTTTCCAAAAATTCTTATGAATTTTTTTCTGATGCTCGATGCGAATCGAACACTTGTAACTTCCAGCGTTTCGTTTAGCGAGGAAATTTTGAGCAGGTAAATACTTCTCGCGACAAAAATTCGAAGAAAGGTATAATGAAGTTGTTTGAAAAGTTTCAGATCAAAATATTTATAAGTTTAGGGGTAGTTATGATTTAAGTGAACGACAGCACTAAAATTTTCGAGCTTACTATGCACTCCGGTGTGCTATGTTCTCTCGCTAGAGAGTTTTTGCTTATAATATGATCTTATGAAATTTTTTAGTGAATAACAGTTAAACAAAAATAAGTTTACAAAATATTCACACCTAATGTTTACACCTACATTCGGCTTAACTTGTAAGCGACCTTGAACATGCATTTTGAAAACAAACCTATGCACATATTTTCTCAAACTTTTTCTAAATCTATTTCAAAAATAAAACAGATCAGTTAGTCCTTAATTATGCTCTGGACAGTGCACATTAAATTAAATTTTAAGGTAGAAAACGAAAAAGAGACGAGAGTACATGGACGGAAAATGTACGCTAAACTTCTAAGAACAAGGTATATCGAGCACGAGATAAATTTTTGTGATATTATATTATTATTTTTTATTGATTACATTTTTCAGACATAGACATTTTATAGAATGAATTTAGTCATACGCTAGGATAATAATAAACAAGATTATTGAACGTTTTTCATTTTAAAATTATTAATATTTCAAAGAAATTGTTTTGTGCCGAATAAGGATCAAAGTTCACTAAAATCATGACTACTCCTAAACTATTAAATATTCTAATCTGAAACTTTTCAAAAAACTGCATGATACCTTTCTCCGAATTTTCGTCGCGAGAAGTATTTGCCTGCTCAAAATTTTCTCGCTAAACGAAACGCTGAAAGTTACAAGTGTTCGATTCGCGCCGAGCATCAGATAAAAATTAAGAATAATTTTTGAAAATAACGGTTTTGAATTCTAATCCTATTGTCAATCAAAGGACATCTTAAAGCACATTCCCTGAAATTTTCATAACAAAATTTCAAAAACTGAAGCACTGAGCACGAGTTGAAGTGAAAAACGGATTGAAATCAAGTTTTTCAAAAAAGTCAGTTTTTTTATTTTATTTCGAGAATTAAAAAGTTACAACTTTTTGTCTAAAGGAAAAAAGATGCACAATAAAATTTCACGTTCAGATATGTCCTTCCAAAATTTTTAATTCAAAATTTGTTTTGAAGCCTCCAGGGGACTATGATTTCACACTAGCAAATTTTATACGCCCTTATACGATCCGGCCCCTCATATGTGAATAAAAAAACTGATGTTCATGAAGAAACAAACATTTTTTTCATAATTTTGAAAAAAAAAGTTTAACCATAACGTGACACTTCGATTAACTTTGAGGAAAAATATTTTGAAGTAGACAATCTAAAGATATTTTCTCAAATATATAGCAAACATAAATATATAAAATATATAAATATGATCAATTTACAATTTACCAAAAGGTTTTAGCATGAATTCTAAAACTTTCAAAATTATGGTTAATTTATAAACTTTATGGTAAATGTTTTGATTTTTAAAAACTTAAAAATTGTACAAAATGAAGGGTTTCCTGGCACAACCACATAAGTGCCACTTTTCTCAAAATCCGTTTTATTATTTTAAAAATTCTTCTACATTCAACATTTTAATCTTCTACATTTAACTATTGATATTTAAACTGTTTACACAATTTTTATTAAAATATTCGAGGTAAGGAAGAATTAATTATGACATCCGATTCTGTGGAAAAAATTATATGAAATCCATATATGCGACAATTTTTTATATCAACCAATTTGGTATAATACATAGTATAATTATAAATTCTATACCATGTAATTATTTATTTTGTACTACGTCACCACTAGAGTTCATACCAAAAAAAAGGTGAAATACATAGACTTTATGTAAATTTTTTAGCTGAATCGAATATCGCTGATAGCTTTTTCGTATCTCATATTAAAAAAAATTGTTGTAACCAAAATAAATCTGGATTTAAGTAAAGTTTTGTCTGAATTTAAGAAAGCGTTTAAATTAATTCTGTAACTCAGATATTTATATTTGTTTTTATATTTCTTAAATTCAGGCAAATTCTAGCTGAATTCGAGTTCATTTTTAAATTTAAGTTGTAACATTATGAAAATAAAACAAAATTTCCAATACTGTACATATATACATTAATAATTACCAGAATAGGGAAAGGAAAAAACCAGAAGTTAAAAAATTTTTTTTATTAAGTCTTCCAAGTATATTCAAAAACGATATTTTTTTAAATAATTGCGATAGTACCTTATGTCTTACACTTATTATTATTTTTTTAATTTTCAATATTCTGAACACTTCAGCATAGGTTGATCTCGAAGTACTGAATAAAATCTATTAAAAACCACAGAAAAAGGTTTGTTTTTAAAAAAATGTATCTTTTCAAGATAAAGGAATATTGTTAAAATAAAAAAAATTGGTTGAAATATAGTTTTAAGTCAAAAGTAAGCTTAATTTTTTGGCGTAACTAAGTAACAGAACTAAGAATTTTTGTGATATTTCTGTGATAATTTGTATACACAATAATTGTATTAAAGTCTGATAAAAAAATAATCCTGGAATATATAACTGTATCAATTATTGAAAAAGTACTCTATAAATATTAATACAATATATTTATGTAATTAGCGCGTTAAAAAATAAGGTAAAAGAGTCAGACATTACAATTTTGTTTTTATAATTTTGTCTGTGGTTAAACACGCAGGCAGGCATTAGAAACTAATTTTTTCTAAAAAAATGAAAAACCATTCGATATATTTTTTTAAAGTCTTCCTTCAGGTGTACGGATCTTGTTCTTTAAAAATATATGTATTTTCCGGAACAGAGTTTTTTTCTATGCTCAGAATACGATAATCTCTTCCTTGGTATATTTCTATCATAATCGATATTTCTTGTGCTATATATTTGAGGCATTCCAAGATATATTTTCATTCTCTGAGGAATTACTTATTTTTTATATAATCAGTGCACATGAGCCATCAGGTATTCTGAAATAAATAATAAGTTGGTTAGAAAAAAATCTTTCAGAACGAAGGGGCATCAAACTTATAGAGCATCATTTTTATAAATTTAACTTTATTTTAGTATATTGTTTCATACTTCTACTTTATGATTATTTAGAAGAATAAAAATCAGGTAATAAATATCAAAATAAATCAAAATAGTATACAAAAAATCATTTGAGATAAAAGAATATATTAAATCATAAAATAATACAATAATTCTGCACTAACAAATTCCTGCAATCAATAAGAATTGTGAATTAGATGCGAATTTAAAAATATATATCTTGAAGTTTCATTTCATTTATAAAAATATTTATTTATCAACAATCGAGTTCCTAGAAAGAAAAGTAATCGATTAGCTTCGAAAATTAATAGGAAACATGTGGATGTAAAAAGGGATTTGATTTATTCTCTCTCTTTTTTAAAACAGGTTCAATATTTTATTTAATATATTTCAGAAAACACGTTAATGCTACACTTATGTTCATAAAATAAAATCCTAATTTTATATTTATGCATCGAACCAAAGCTAAAGTACCATGATACACAGGCGCCCTTCTTTATCTTTTAGTTTAAATCTTTTATCACTGTCCAGGGTAATTTCTCAAACTAGAATTGTAAATAATAATAGCGTGTCTGCGCTTAGCGTGAGACTGCAAATGATGTTTTCGTTGAAATTTCCTGCCGCAGATTGCACAGACGTACGAAGGAATTTTTCCGCAATCGAGTCGCAAATGTTGATTTAAGGATGTTCTCAACTTATATGGTTTGCCACATCGGTAACAAACCCAGAGAGGTTCTAGAAAAACAATCAAAACATTACTAAAACTTACAGGTGTATACAAATTTTTTAAAGTGTTTTGGCGGAACGATTTCATCTAAAAAAAATATTGAAAAAAACAAGCAAATGCTATAAACTTCAGGCAGTAGATCAATTATATCATGGTAGAAACAACATTCCATGAGGGCGATGCCCATTTAATAGCGATCTTCCTGGTTGCTTTGCCCCCACTACCAAATTTCCCCTCACAAAGCTGAGAAATCGCCAGACTACTGTTACCGACCGTTATCCTCAAATACGAAGCGTAACTATTTCTTCCTTTTGAAATTAGATATGAGAAATATTATATTCGAAATCTACTATTTTCGTGATTCCAACGATATTTTACTTGCTTTGATAAGGTGAAAATTAGAATAAGTAGACTGTTAGATTTTTATTTATGAAACTTATTGGTTAAACATTTGAAAGTCGAAAACATTTAAAATCAAATAATATAAAATTTCCGGGAAAACGGGAAAATCAGAAATTTTGTGTATCCTAGAAAAGACGGGGACCAATTCAATCATAAATCGGACAAGAAACCACCGCATCTACCGAAAATAGAAAAAAAAAGTTTACAATTGACGAAAGGGAAGCGGTTTTTCTTTACAAATTAAAAATCGATTTTCTCAAAAAACTCATCTTCAAATTTGATGCCAATTTTTTTTTATCTTGTACTTTGATAATAAAGATATCTTGTAATCATGATGCTTGCTAAATAACTTTTGTAGCGAGGAGAATTCTTTTTTCGTACAATAGAATTTTATACTTTTTTGGAAAAAATGACAGATACAAAAAAAAATGTTAAGATAAAAGTTTCAACGTCTAAAAAAGTTCTATGAAAAATTTCTTTTGTTATTTAGCGATATTTTATAGCCCATGAGAAAAATAAAAAAATTATATTTTGAAGAGAAAAAAATTCTTGCGGCCTCAAAAATGGTTTCGCCCCCATGATGCTTACGAGATCCCTTCTTCTATTAGCAGAAATTTAAAAATAAATTTAAGAATAAAACAGGCAGGGGTTTAAGACATTTTTTAAATTTATTTTCTTCAAATTTTTAAAACATGAAAAAAATATTATTTCTAACAAATTTCGCCTGTTTTAATTAAAAAATTTTGTAAAAGTTTCCCATAATACTGCACGAATATAAGTTTCGGGAGATTAATTGAGACTCCGGATTCTATAACCACGCATAAAATTTGCCTACCCGCTTTAGGTGCATCTTTTTTCTCTCGACAAAAAAGTTGTATCTTTTACCATTTCTGTAAAACATCAAAAAAAACTTCATTTTTCAGACCAGTAAATTTGCTAAATGTTGTCACTTCAACTCGCTCCAAAAGACAAAGTTCTTTATATTTTAAGATAAAAATTAAACACAATATCCTTCAGACTGTTTTCAACACAATGCGCAATTTCAAATTGATTTACTTTGTTAAATAAAAAAGTTATACATTTTTTTGGTAATCAGTATCAAAATAACGATAGACAATTTTCAAAAGCTTCGTTTATCGAGGGAATTTTGAGTAAGCCCAAGCTTTCAGCCATAAGAATGCTTAGTAGGATATAATTAAGTTTTCTAAAAAGTTTTGCCCTAATTTAATTATTCGTTAACAACATAGGATCTTTTTAATAGCATTGATCGAGTGCGTGATAGGTGACAATTTTGGAGTCTCGACCTGCTCGATCACAGCCCTCACCTCTGGACTGGAATTATTCTAGTCTATTTATTTGTTTGCACTATCAAGTTAAAATTTAAATATGAAACCACAAGCAATTTTTTTTTGTTAGGGCAAAATCATTAAATATTTATATCTTACATTATATATACGTATTTACAGGATCATTACAAACATTCAGAAAAGTATATGTCACAACACAAATTTTAAAACAAAATAATAATTTTTTAAACGAAAAAATCAATATTCTACTAAAAGAGATGAGTTTTTAACCAAAATTATGAATTTTCAAGGGAAAAGTTTAATTATCTACCGATAACTTTTTATTTTTCTACCTCCAGTTAGAGTTTCTAGCAAACTCAACATTTACTTTTCTAATTATTCATTTTCAATGTTTATAAATATATTTGTTTAGAAATCGAATAAAATGTTCTCTAAATTGTAACTAAAAACATTATATTTGTAATGTACACATATTTTAAGGACATTGTTTATAAACATAGTTGTATTCTAACTGGTTAAATAGCGCGGTGCAACCGGGCTCCGAAGTTATCGCCCCACACGTGTGCTCGGCCACATTTGAATGATCCTATTTTGTTAAAGAATCATTCAATTAGGGTAAAACTTTTCAGGAAACTTAATCATATCCTACTAATCATTCTTATTGCTGAAAGCTTGGGCTTACTCAAAATTCCCTCGATAAACGAAGCGTTTGAAAATTGTCCAACGTTATTTTGATACTGATTACCAAAAAAAATGTATAAAATTTTTATTTAACGAAATATATCAATTTGAAATTGCACATTATCTTAAGAACAGTTTGAAAGATATTGTGTTTAATTTTTATCTTAAAATATAAAGAACTTTGTCTTTCGGAGCGAGTTGAAGTGAAAATATTTA
>JAAAKG020114874.1:0-38598 GCA_010014905.2 Druon quercuslanigerum
TAAAATATTCAAATTTAAGGTTTTATCAAATTTTAATTTTCTTTAATCGCTAGAATGGCTACTGATATTCCTGAAAATGTATCTTTAATAATATTTAGTAAGATATAACAACTCAAATCTTTACAAACAATTTAGATGAACAAATTCCAAATTCCAATAGATTAAGCATGAATCATAACACTCCATGCTCATATTCACTTCTAAATTATTCATTTGAAGGAACCAGATTCTTTTCTACGTGAAATTGACAAAATTTGGAATTTGTTTATCTAAATTGTTCATAAAGATTTAAGTTGTTATATTTTACTAACTATTATAAAAGATACATTTTTCAGGAATATCAGTAGCCATTCTAGCGATTGAAGAAAATTAAAATTTAATAAAACCTTAAATTTGAATATTTTATCACGAGAATTATTTATAGCAATTATTATTGTTAACTTTTCTCATATTTTTGTGACTAGCAGTCATTCATACAATAGCTTAAAACATTTCCAGTGCAAAGACAAAAAAATTTCTATGCGAACGGGCCAAAATTTTGAATTTGTGTACCTAATTTATTTATAAAAGTTTGAATTGTTATATTTTATTAAATATTATTAAATATTTGTTATTTTAAGAAATACCTGAAGTCGTTCTCGCGATTAAAGGAAATTATAATTTGAAAAAATCCGAAACTTTAATATTTTACTGTAAGAATTGTTTATAACAATAGTTATTAATAACTTTTAAATTATTTTTGTAATTATATATTATTCCTAAATTGATATGAAGATTTTTAGCAAACAGAAAATTTTTTTACCGATAATAAGACTAGTTGCTAATTTGCTCATAAAATTTGTTTATAACAAATGAATGTACTAATGAGAAAATTATTTTATTCTATGAGTCCCTAAAACTTTATTTAGGACAATGAACAAATTATTAATAAACAAGTAAAAGAGACCAAATTTCAAAGCGTCAAGCTATTCAGAATTTAATAATCTCTAATTAAAAAAAAAAATTTTGATCGGACCAAACTTAAAGGCTCTGGACATTTTTGAACGAAAAAAGTGCATTTCCTCCCACTGTGCGAAGGTTACGAAAAATTCATTTGCAAAAAAAATGGTTAAAATTGTTGTTGCTTTTGTGACTTTTAACATTTTTTATAAAAAATAATGCTTTTAATTGGAAATTAAATCAATGATAATATTTCGATTCTTAAAATCATAGAAAAACTATTTGTTCAGATATCCGACTTTTGGCACGACAACTACCGTAACTTCAGTTTAAATTCTCTATTCTCATTAAATTCGCAGGAAATCATCTTTAATTTACACAAACCCAATTGAACTATCATGAATTCGATTTTTTCATGAATTTTTTTCTCATGAATTTCGATTTATCTTTAACTCGTTTGATTTCGTATTGAATTAACGTAAATTTTCTGTTCCTCTTGAAATTGGATAAACTAATCAGGATTTTACATGAATTCATCTTACACTTTTACGGATTTATCTTATATTTGCATAAATTTATCTTTGATTAACACAAATTCATCTTGAATTTACGTGAATTTATCAAAAACTGGCAAACTTTATCTTGAATTTACACAAATTCATCGTGAATTCACGCGAATTTATCTTAAACATAATTAATTCATCTTGAATTTACTTCAATTCTCATTGAATTTGCACAAATTCCTTTTGAACTCGGGTAAATTTATCTTGAACACTTATGAATCCATCTTGAATTCATCTGGAATTTTCGAAAATTCATCTAAATTCATGTTCATTTTTCTCAAATTTGCACCAATTTATCTTTAATTTACACAAACACATTTGAACTCGAATGAATTCGATTAAACTCGCTTAAATTCTTCTTAAATCAGCATGAAATCAACAGCAAATCATTTAATTTATATTTCACTGACCCGAATTCAACTTATATTTGAGTAAATTTATCTTTAACTCGTTTGATTTTATATTGAATTTACGTAAATTTATAATAAACACGCGTAATTTATCTTGTCTTCAAGTGAGTTTCTCTTGAAACTGGATGAATTTATCATGATTACATAAGAATTCATCTTGAAATTTTACGGATTTATCTTATATTTGCATAAATTTATCTTGGATATACACAAATTCATCTTGAATTTACGTGAATTTATCAATAACTGGCAAAATTCATCTTTAATTCACACAAATTCATCTTAAATTCACACAAATTCATCTTGAATTCACGGAAATTGATCTTGAACATAGTTAATTCATCTTGAATTCACTTCAATTCCCATTGAATTTGCACGAATTCCTTTTGAACTCGGGTGAATTTATCTTAAATGCTCATGAATCCGTCTTGAATTAATTTTGAATGTGCGGAAATTCATTTACATACATGTTCATTTCTCTCGAATTTGCACTAATTTATCTTTAATTTACACATAAACATATGAACTCGCATGAATTTTATTAACTCGCTTGAATTCATCTTGATTTAGCATGAATTTACCTTTAACTTGTTTCATTTAGCTTTAATTCACGTTATTAAAACTTGCATTTAAGTAGATTTACCTTTTAATTTGCTTGAATTCACGTACATTTATTTAAAACACAGGTAATTTATCTTGAGTTCACGTGAATTGCTCGTGAATTCGCATGACTTTCCCTTAAATTTGCATGAATTTATCATGATTTAACATGAATTCATCAGGAACTCGCATGAATTCATCTTAAATTTTTATGTATTTATCTTGAGTGCGCCTAAATTCATTTTGATTCCTCTTAAATTCGCATGAATTCTTCTTTCATTCGCCTAACTCATCATAAATTCACAAGAATTGATGTTGATTTCGCTGTAAATTTATCTTGATGTCGATTGAGTTCATCTTAAATACGCCAAATTCACCAGAAATTCACGTAAATTCCTCTTGAATACGCACGAATTCATTTTAAATTCACACAGATTCTTCTGTAGCTGTATTAATTTTTCATACAGCTTCATGTATTCATCTGTAATTCGCATAAATTAATATTGAACTTGCATAAATTCGCTCTAATTAATCTCAAATTCACCTAGATTTTTCATAAATTCGATAAGGTGCCTTTTTAATTAGTGCGAATTCCTCTCGAATTCGCGTAAATTCATATTGAACTCATGTGAATTTATCTTGAACATGCTAAATTCATCTTTTCTGGACACGACTTTATTTGGAATTCGTTTTGATTTCGCGTATTTTAATCTTGAACTCGTTTGAATTTACCTTGAAATTAAGTAAAATTATCTTAAAGACGTATGCAATTTATCCTGAATCAGCTTAAATTTATGTTGATGTTGCAAGATTTTATCTTGAAATCGCTTGAATTAATCTTGAATTTATTTTTAATTTGCATGAATCTATCTTAAATTTACATATGTTCATCTGATGTTTGCTTAAAGTTATCTCTAATTTACGTAAATTTTTCTTGAGAATGACTAATTCATCTTTAATTTACACGTGTTTATTGTGAATCCACCTAATTCAATATTTTAGTCCTTCTTTTCTAGTATAAAATTATGTGAATTCATCTTGAATTTGCATCCAATCCATCCTAAATTAGCTTAGATTTTGAAATTGCCTAAATTCTTCTTCAATTCTTATAAATTTATCTTGACTTCTTATGCATTATTCTTGAATCAAAATAAATTATTTTTTATTCCGAATGAATTCATCTTGAGTTTGAATGATTTCATCTTAAAATCGTTAGAGTTTTTTTGAATTCACATCAGCTATTCTTGAAGTCGCCTGAAATTCACTTTTCATTCGCTTAAAATTCATCTTAAATTCACTTGAAATTGCTTTAAACTTGCTTGAATTCATTATGAATTTACATGATTGTATTTTAAATCCGTATGATTTCAATTTTATGGAATTAAAAATTATTTTGAATTTGTTTTCAACTTATCAATATAATTCTTACATTTTTGTTAATTTATCATCTTGGATCGATTTGCAAGGATATTTCTTTATTTTGCTTCAATTTATCCTCATTAATTAATTTCTCTTAAATTCGCATAAATTAATATCGAAATTGGATGAATTCATCTGGAATTCATGAAAATGCATCTTAAACTTGCTTGAATTCGCCTAAACTTGTTAGGATTCATCTTGAGTTCACGCAAATTCATCTTGAACTTGCTTAATTCATCTAATATTCACGTGAATTCATTTTGAGTCAGGTTCAATAATTTTGAACTCGATTCAATTTATATTAAACTGGTTTGAATTCATCCTCAAATGTCTTAGGCTCTCTCGGATTTATGCTTAAGTTCGCCTAATACTGTTAGAATTCATCTTAAATGTACGTGAATTTATCTTAAACTCGCTGAATTCATCTCACATTCACGCGAATCCATTTTGATTTCGGTTCAAATAATTTTAAACTCGATTGAATTTATCTTCAACAGGTATGAATTTATCCTTAAGTCGTTCAAATTTGCTCGCGTTTACATTGAATTTATGTTGGACGCGCTTAATTTATCTTAAGTTCACCAGAGTTCTTCTAAAATTCGGACGATTTGATCTTGAAACCTCCTAAATTAATTTTCAATTTGTATACATTTTTTTGATTCCTTTAAGTTAATATTGAAATTGGATGCATTTATCTTTAATTCAAGGAAATGCATCTTAAACTTGCTTGACTTCGCATAAAATTATTAAAGTTCATCTTAAATTTACGTAAATTCTTCTTGAATTCGGTTAATATAATGTTAAACTCACTTAAATTTATCTTCAACTGGCTTGAATTTATCCATAACTTGCTCAAACTTGCTCGCGTTTATCTTGAATTTCAGTTAAGGAAGCTTAATTCATATTAAATTCACATAAGTTCCTCTTAAATTCGGACGAGTTGATCTTGAGCCCTTCTAAATTAATCTTCAATTTGTGTGCATCTTTTTTTTTGATTCACTTAAATTAATATTGAAGTTGGATGAATTTATCTTCAATTCAAGGAAATGTATCTTGAAGTTTCTTGAATTCGCCTAAAATTGTTAGAGTTCTACTTAAGTTCACGTGAATTCATCTTGAACTCGCTTAATTCATTTTTCATTCACGTGAATCTATTTTTAATTCGGTCAAATTAATGTTGAACTCGCTTGAATTCATTTTAACTGGCTTGAATTTATACTCAACTGAATCGAATTCACTCGGGTTTATCTTGAACTTATGTTAAAGACGCTTAGTTCATCTTAAGTTGACATGAGTTCCTCCCTAATTCGGAAGAGTTAATCGTGAACTCTCCTAAATTAATCTTCAATTTTTATGCATTTATCTTCAATTCGCTTAAAATAATATTGAAATGGGATAAATTTATGTTAAATTTAAGGAAATGCATTTTAAACTTGCTTGAATTCACCTAAAATTGTTCGGCTTGATCTTAAGTTCACATGAATTTATCGTGAACTTGTTTTATTCATCTCACATTAACGTGAATCCATTTTAAATTCGATTTAAATAATTTTAAAATCGCTTTAATTTATCTTCAACTTGCTTGAATTAATCCTTGACTCTCTCAAATTTGCTCGCGTTGATCTTAAATTTCTGTTGAAGAAGTTTAATTTATCTTAGGTTCGCATGAGTACCTCGTAAATTTGGAACAGTTGATCTTGAACTTTCCTAAATTAATCTTCAATTTGTATTCATTTATCTTCAATTCGCTTAAATAAATATGGAAATTGGATGAATTTATTTTGAATTCAAGTAAATTCATCCTAAACTTGCTTAAATCTGTCTAAAATGATTAGAATTCATCTTAAATTCACGTGAATTTATCTCGAATTTGCTTAATTCATCTCACATTGACGTGATTCAATTTTAAATTCAGTTCAAATAATTTTGAACTCGCTTGAATTTATCTTCAGCTGAATCGAATTTATCCTGAAATCGCTCAAATTTATTAGGGTTTATCTTGAACTTATGACGAAGAAGATTAATTCATCTTAGATTCACATCAGTTCTTCTTAAAATCGGACGAGTTAATCTTGAACTCTCCTAAATTAATCTTCAATTTGTATGCATTTATCTTCCATTCGCTTAAACTAACATTAAAATTGTATACATTTATCTTGAATTTAAGGAAATGCATCCTAAACTTGCTTGAATTCACCTAAAATTATTAGAATTCATCTTAAAGTCACGTGAATTTCTCATGAACTTGTTTTATTCATCTTACATTAACGTGAATCCATTTTAAATTCGATTCAAATAATTTTGAAATCGCTTGAATTTATCTTTAACTTGCTTGAATTAATCCTTGACTCTCTCAAATTTGCTCGCGTTCATCTTGAATTTCTGTTGAAGAAGTTTAATTTATCTTAGGTTCGCATGAGTACCTCTTAAATTCGGACGAGTTAATCTTGAACTCTCCTAAATTAATCTTTGATTTGTATGCATTTATCTTCAATTCGCTTAAACTAACATTGAAATTGGATACATTTATCTTGAATTTAAAGAAATGCATCCTAAACTTGCTTGAATTCACCTAAAATTATTAGAATTCATCTTAAAGTCACGTGAATTTATCATGAATTTGCTTAATTCATCTCACATTGACGTGAATCAATTTTGAATTCGGTTCTAATAATTTTAAACTCGCTTGAATTTATCTTCAACTGAATTGAATTTATCCTTAACTCGCTTAAATTTGCTCGAGTTTATCTTGCATTTATGTTAAAGACGCTTAATTCATTTTAAGTTCACATGAATTCTTCTTAAATTCGGACGAGTTGATCTTGAACTCTCTTAAATTAATTTTCAATTTGTATGCATTTAGCTTCTATTTGCTTTAATTAATATTGAAATTGAATGAATTTATCTTGAATTTAAGGAAACGCATCCTAAACTTGCTTGAATTCGCCTAAAGTTGTTAGAATTCATCTTAAGTAAAAGTGAATTTATCTTGAACTCGCTTAATTCATCTTAAGTTCACAAGAGTTCCTCTTAACTTCGGACGAGTTGAACTTAAACTCTCTTAAATTATTCTGCAACTTGTACGTATTTAGCTTCAATTCGCTTAAATTAATATTAAAATTGCATGAATTTATTTTGAATTCAAGGAAATTCATCCTAAACTTGCTTGAATCCGTCTAAAATTATTAGAATTCATCTTCAATTCACGTGAATTTATCTTAAACTCGCTTAATTCACCTCTTATTCACGTGAATCAATTTTGAATTCCGTTTAAAATAATTTTGAACTCGCTTAAATTTATCTCCAACTGGCTTGAATTTATTTTTACCTTGCTCAAATTTTCTCACGTTCATCTTGCATTTTTGTTGAAGACGCCTAATTCATCTTAACTTCACATGAGTTCCTCTTAAATTCGGACGAGTTGATCTTGAACTCTCCTAAAGTAATCTTTAATTTGTATGCATTTATCTTTAATTCACTTAAATTAATATTTCATAAAATTTTCATGAATAACTTCTGAAGTTTTTTATTCCTCCACGAATAGATTTAATTATTTACATAATTAACTCAGAATGTCTTTCCGATGACTTTTATATGATTCTTTGGGAAATCGCGAGAATTATTATAAATTATTTAAACAATTTCATAAAAAATTCTGAGTTTGGTTATTTGTCGACGTATAAAATCAATTTGTTTCACAGAATAAACTAAGAATGTTTTTCCGGTGACTGTTTGATTAATTTGCAAATTTATAAGAATTATCAATTATTCAAAAAATTTTCAGAAACAACTTTAGAGTTTGGTTTATTTTCAACGAATAAGCCTAATTTTTTGACAGAATCAACTAAGTATTTTTTCCGATGAAATTGTAATGTAGTGGTTTTCAAACTTTTAATAATTATTAATGATTTAAAACATTTTTATAAACAAATTTATAGTTTGGATTTTTTCCAATAAATACGATCAATGTGTTTTATGAATCAACCAAGAATGTATCTTTGATGTCTTCTTTTTGCAACACTACGAATTTTTTATAATAATTTGACTTTTTTATTTTTTTAAATAAAATATTTTAAAAATATTTTTTAATTTATTAAAGAAGATTGTAAACATGTGACAAAACTACCTAAAAATATTTTGCAGCGGGTGAGATTAATTTATATTCATGAACACAAGTTATTTTTAAGATTCAATTTCAGGATTATACTTCAGAATGTTTTGCATATTGAAATCCAGAATTTTTGTATAAAATGTGCGAGAAATAAAAGTTGTTTTACTATGCTCTTTTTTCTTACGAAATCAACTAAAAAACTTTACGATGATACTTCTCTAGATAGCTTTGTGAATTCAAAAGAAATATTTATTATTGCAACAATTTTCATAAACAAATCCAAAGTTTAGTTAATTATCAACGAATAGGGTCAATTCTTTAGGAAATCAAATAAGAATGTCTTTCCGATAACTATTTGTTATGACTTTTAGTGAATTCACATAGACTATTTATTATTTAAACAATTTCTGTAAACAAATTCCAAGTTAGGCTTTTTTTTAATAAATACCCTCTCTGTTTTTCACGGAAGCTACTGAGAACAATTTTAGAGTTTAACTATTTTAAACCAATAGGCTAAATTTTCTATAGAACAGATTTATAGTTTAGCTATTTTATAAAAAATAGACGCAAATCGTTAATTAAATCAACCAAAAATGTCTTTACGATAACTCTTTTCTGCAATTTTTTTCAAATTTATAAGAATTATTATTCGCTTAAACAATATTCATAAAAAATTTAGAGTTTTGCTACTTACGATCAAATAAGCTTAAATATTCGGGGAATTAGCTACGAATTTTTTGATAATAAATTTAGTTAATTTTTAATTCAACAAAAAATTTGACTTTTTGACAAATTTGTGAAAGTTTTATTTTTTTTAAACATTTTTAAATCAATCAAATGGGAGAACAATGGGAGAACATTGTTTATTACTTTATAAAAAAATTCAAGATCATAAGTTATTTTCAGGATTAGGAATGTTTTGCTTATTGACATACAGAGTTTTTGTATAAAATGTGCCAAAAATAAAAGTTTTATAACTATTGATTGCTCAAATTTTTTACGGAATCAACTAATTTAAGAAAGTTCTTTCCAATATCTCATTGCTATGACGCTTTGTAAATTCAAATTACTCAAACAGTTTTAAGAAATAAATTCCGAGTTTGACTGGTTTTCAATGAAAACATTCAATTTTTATACGTAATCTTCTAGGAATGACTTTCCGGTGAGTCTTTCCTATGACGCTTTGTTAATTCACATGACATGTTTGTTATTTAAAAATTTTTCATAAGCAAATTCCGAGTTCGACTATTTTTCAAAGAATACGTTCAGCTTTTTTCGCAGAAAATGAAGAGAAAAATTTAAAAAAGAATATCATGCCGATGATTCTTTGATATAAAGCTTTGTAAATTCCAATGACATATTTTTTATTCAAACAAATTTAATTAACAAATTCCGAGTTCGGCTATTTTTCAACGAATATGTTCAATTTTTTCACCGCTCCTGCTAAGAAGCATAATCAGTTTGATTATTTTTTAGCGAATCATTCTAGATGGCTTTTTCCAAAGACAGATGCAAATGTTTAGATTTGCAAAATTATTTAATCTTTGCCATGAGAGGAAAACCGTATGAAGCCATGCACAAATAAATGTTATTAAAGTAAAAATTAATTTCATCGTATTCTATTGAAGTTAACTTTGAATTCACTTTAAATTTATCTTGAATTCACCCGAATTTATCTTGAACTCCCTTATATTAATTATGAATTCACATGATTGTGCCTTGAATCCACGTGAATTCAAATTTATCTTGCTTAAAGTATTCTTCATTCTTATATAAAAATTTTTTATCCTCTTTAAAAATTCGTTTAGAGGCTTTTTTCTTTTATTAAAAACGTATTCTCATACAAATATAGTTCTATTCAACGCTTTTTCTTTCATTCATCAGAATTTTTTTCAGTCATCCAGACTTTGCTTTGCGTATTGTACAAACATGATAAAGGAATGTTTGAGATAAGAACTTGTCAAAGAACCCATTTCACTTTCTTCGAAAAGTCTTTGCTAGAAATAGCGACGTTCCAAAAATAAATTTTTATTGTAAATAATAAAAAGTTTTTTTTTCGTATGTTAAAGTTTAGGCAATTTCGGACACCCTTGAAACGTTTATTTTTCGTTATATTTAAATTAAAAAAGTAAATGGGCCTAATAGACTCATCTTCTTTGAAAATTGTCATGTAATCTTTTAAAGTGATGAAGACATTTCGTAAAATGTGGATGACCTTGTAGGGCGCTTCGAGTGTTCGTAGGATACGCTCATCTTGTTAGTACCAACGATACTGCTGACCAAGATGCATTTCTTTCAAATCTGTCGTTCGTTTCGGTGATTGACTTTGAGTATCGAAAACGGAAAATTTCTCAAAAATTGAAAAAAGTGCGGGTAGTGTATTTACTGATTCGAACCTAATTTTTTTATTTTATTATTTTATTAATCTTCGCCTAATAAACATATTCAGTCTTTCTTAACGCAATTATTTCTAATATTTAAAAATTCATTTCTAATCGAATCTGTGCATAAAGAAAAGAAAACAAGTGCATATCATTTATATAATTTTTTGTTCGACCCCTTGTTCTACTTTCGCTCTCACGAGGCCAGTTACACGCATAAAGCACTAATTAATCTCATTTCAGAACAATCAAACAACGAACTTTGTACTTTGAAGTCACCTGCAAAAAATCAAGGTAAACTAGAGCTATAACTATTTTTATTTTTGCTTGCTAATTGTGTAGGATTATATCACGTGAATATGTTTTGCAAATCCATTCATTCATAAGAAACATTTTTTATTTAAAAAAAAAACTCAATTAATCTGCACATATTTGAAAGAAGACGCGACCTACGTCTAAAAAATGGGTCCACTTAGTAATTCTGATGAAGTAACGAAATTTGCATTTGGTTCTTCCCAAAATGACCCAAATATTCCAAGGACTCGTGACATCATCTTCCCTCGAATAGTAAACAAAATAAAGAAAGTGTACCACCAAAAGTTTGACCAATTAATTAGCGAAAATAAATCCTTCATATATGAATAAATATTCTTTGGGTATAGAATTGTCTGTAAGAACAACGAGAATGAATATAAAAGGAATTAACACCATGGAATAGTATTCAAAGTTTATAGACTTTTACTCAATGGCTGAAGTGCTTTAAATACCAAATTTATTGATCTATAAATAAAACATAGGCACACTTTTAAAAATTATAGCGACTAGTTTCTAACATGAAGTATAAATTTCGTAATATATTTGATTTAGTGGACTGAATTACTGACCTTCACATCACCGAAAAAGTAATATATGCGTATTCTATACATATGCATATGTTATGTGCATATGTTATTCATGACCCACATAATATGTATTTATAAAAAAGGGAATGTCTTAGGACATTTATTTTTTAAAGTGGGCGAAAAAATTACTATTTTCCTATCTCTATGGCACTGTTTCTTCAGATTTACCTTGTTTTCACTCCCACAGCAAATTGAAAATGTTTTAGAATACGTAACATTTTCATGAAATAATTTAATTTTCCGATAAAAAAGATCAATTTTTAACTCAAGTTGTTAACTTTTCTAAAAATAAGATGAATTTTCAACTAAAATAATGCATATCTTACTGACAAAAAAATTTATTTAAAATCACAAACAGTTTAATTTAACTAAAATAGACGAATTATCAACGAAATAGATGTATTTTCCACTAAAAATGATCCGTTTTGAACAAAACATGGATTAATTAAAATTTCAGTTAAAATTTAATGTTAAACAAACAAAAGAAAGAAATATGGAACAAAATTATAAATGTACAAAAAAAAGAACTTGTAACTAAAGAGTTCAAATTCAACAGAGTAGTTGAATTTTCAATATGTTCATCAAGAAGATTGATTCCCTGCCAAAAATACAATTAATAAAAAAAATACTTGGATTTTTAATTAAAAAAGAGAAATTTTCAACCGAATATTTTAATCTTTAACAAAAAATAACATTTTAACAATGGATTTGAACTTTTGATAAAAAATTTAATTTTGAGTTCAAATAAAAAAGAGTTGAATTCATACAAAGAAGAAGAAATTTCAATCAAACAATTATATTTTTACCTGCAAAAAGATGAATTTTTAACTAAAAATGAATAAATTAGAATTTGAGTTGAAAAATAAGTGTTTAAGAAAAAAACGAATTTACGACAAAATTATTCATCTTCAACCATAAAAATGAATTATAACTAAAGAGTTCAACTTTTAATTATGTATAGTTGAACTTTTAACTAAATGATTAATTTTTACAAAAGAGATTAATTTTTCAGCAAAAAAACAAGAATTTTAAATAAAATATTTAAATTTTCAATCAAAAATTTTATTTTTGAGAAAATAAATTCTACTTTAAACTAAGTTGTTTAATGTTAAAAAAATGTTTTAATTTTTAAACAAAAACTGAAAATTTTTTGTCTGAAAAAGATAATTGCTTATTTCGAAGTATAAAATTTGATATTTTAAGAACAAAATATTTCATTCTGAATAACAGATATTCTAGTTCAAATCCGAAAATAAGCTTTTAAAAAAGGAGTTGAACTTTCAATAAAAAAAGATTTCATTTTAATTTGAAGCTTTAAAAAGTTAAATTAAACAAAAAAAAAACAAATTTCAATTAAAAGATTAATTTTTAACCATAAATTATCAATTTTTAATCAAAATTTAAATAATAAAATTTTCTGTTAGAAAAAAAGTATTGTGTATATATAAATCTTTATTTATGAAATATAAACTTTATTAAAAAAAAGAGAAAAAGATCAATTTTCCGTTAAAAAAACCACGAATATTAAACCAAACCCTTAAATTTTCTGGCACAAAACGGATTAATTAAATTTTTAATGGAAAATTAATGATTAACGGGAAAAAGAATATTTATCAAAATTATGAATCGTCAACTCAGCAACTACATTTTTAACTAAAGAGTTTAACTGAATTTTTGCCTGTATGTTTGTCTGAATTTTCAGAAAAATAATTTATTTTAAGTAATGAGAATAATTTTTTTAGAAAATATAAGAATATTTAAAAAAATATATGTATTTTTAACTAAACAAGATAAATTTATCAAAAAATATTTGAATCTTCAACTAAAAAATATAAAGACTAAATAAAAAATGGAATAGTTTAAATTTCAGTTTGAAACATTTTAATTTTAAAGAAAATACTTAAAATTTCAAATTTTAAATTATAAAATTACAATGTAGAAATTTTATATCTCTGAACATAAAATGCTTTTTTTAAGAAAACAACTCTACTTCCAAGTAAGTAATTGAAGTTTTAAAGAATTTGAAAATTCAATAACATATTTTTCGACTAACTTTATTTTCATTTTTAAAAACTTATATTTTATCTGAAGGAGATAAATTTGCAACTGAAAAAGATAAATTTTGCAAAAATAAACAAAGTTAATTTTTAGTAAAAGAAACAAAGTTTGAACCAAACAAACAATCAGAATAGTTAGGTTTCAAACAAAACACCTGTATTTTTGAAAAAGCAGTTCAACTTTTAAGCAAAAAATAAAAATTTGTAATGAAAAAAATATAATTTTGGATATTTAAATCTAAAAATATATTTATTTTTTATGAGAAATAGTTTAATTTAAGTAAAAGAAACGGGCAGAATTCCTGAAAATAAAACAATGAATCCAACGACCGAATTCGGACAACAACCATAAAATGTTCTGATTGCAATTTGCAAAAAGATAAAAACTTTTCTAAAAAATAAAAGAATGTTTTTTTGAAAAAAATAAAAGCGATGAGGATTTTTATTATTAGAAAATCACAATAAAAAGAATTTATAAAAAATAATGACCAACTTTTGGCATTCATACAGGAACCTTATCAAGGCAAGAAAAATTCAAGCAGGCAGGAAAAACAACGAAAAAACGACATGAAGGAAATTTGATTGGTTGCCTTCTCATTTTTCTATCCTCTTTTGTATTTTTGTGCAAACAAATTTTTTTTCTTTTTTAGAAAAGTTTGATCTTTTTTAAATTGCAATATAATAATTTTGTGGTGTTTGTCCAAATTAGCAAGTTGGATTTTTGGATTTATTTTCAGAAACTTTAAACATTTACTTGATTCTTGGACATTAAACAGAATTTTAAATTTGATTTTAATCTCATTTAAATGTCTCATATTAAAAAAAACGAATTTTGAATAAAACGATTAACTGCTCAAACTAAACATATTAATTTTCAATCAATTGGTCGCACTTTGAATTATAAAGATGGCAATTCTATCAAAAGAGATTAATTTTCATACAAAAAGATGAATTTTCAGCCTGTAAATATGAATTTTCAAAAAAAAGCAAATATTTTAACGAATATGTCAAGTACCTGAAATTTTGAATTATGATTAAATTTTCAAAAAAATATTCGTATATTCAGCCAAATAGAATTATTTTCTGAAAAAGCTTGAATTTAGCATAAAATATTTACATTTTTAATTATATAATCAAAACGCTTTGCTAGTAAGATTTTAAACCAAAGAAAATCCGAAAATTCATCTCTGAAAAATTATATTTTGTCTTTCTGAAAGTGTTTATATAGCATTCAACAAATTTTGTATTTCGAGGTGCGGAAAAATTAAAATTTTCAAACTTTCGGAAATTAGTCGCCACAATTTGAAGAGCAAAAAAAATAGTAGCATAATCAATAAAATAGATTTCTTGTTAACAAAAGGACTTGTGAATGACATTTGGAAAGTAACTAGTTTTATGTTTACTTTTACTCAAAAAATTAAAAGTATTCACCAATTTTTTATTTTTTTACAGAAATAAGTTTTGATAACTGCCATCACAAAAAAAAACAGTTAATGTAACTAGTTAGTTCCATAACGATGGTGGTAGCCAAACTGCCTTTTGCAAATAAATAACCAATTCGTAACTAGTTTTTTTTTCGCTAAAAGTACATGCCTATAAATGTAGCCCATGGACTACTAAACTATTATCTCACTATTGCGAAGATGTTTCCAGATTCGATATAAAAATGGGCGTGCTAATAGGAGGAACCAAGGTAAACTCGGTTCGTTAACACTAACACAGACTCTTTAAATGCGGTTTCATAACGGTACGAACTCGTAAGAAAAGTATTACATAAAGCAATCCACAAGTCTCTCGACTGCAGAAGCTGCGGTGCAGTGCTCCTCAAGGGATTTCCAAAAGCATTTTATATTATTTATAGTCTTTTCAAATATTATTTTAAAATGGTCACATAAAAGGCGAAGCGGGTTACCCAACTCATACAATTAGTGCCATGTGTCTTAAGGTATGAACATTTAATATAATAATAATTAAAGTTTTAATCTAAATAGGTCATGCATGCAGTTAAGGTAGTTCTTCCAAAAATCGAATATCTGAAAAAAAAATTTTCTATGAATTTAAAAATAAAAATAGTATCATGGGTGATGCAATTGAAAAAAAAAATTATTTTAACATTTATTCTTATTACTATCCCTTCTCTACTAATCTAGATTCAAAAAATTTGAAAATAAATACTCCTATGGCTGAAATAACATTCGTTTTAAATACAAACTATTTTTGAAGTGGACGATTATATTTAAAGATTGTTTAATTATTTGTAATGTTAGAAAAATAGAATTTTAGGAAATGTTTTCCTCAAAAAAAGAACACGTGTAGAAAATTGGTAAGAAGCGACAGTAAGAAAATGTTCAATCACAAAAAGTATAATTCAAATAACCATTATTCGTAAGTTTATAACTTTTTGTAGTGACTAATCGTTCACACATTGGGATATCTTTATTTAAAATTCGAATCTAAGATAGTAACACAGTAAATTCCGAGGTTGATTGATCACTGATAATTATTGCGATTTACATGTTTTTCTATTACTTTCTAACTATCCGGAACTATTTTATAATATCTTTGCTATTCAGTGCGCAAGATACGCAATAATTAAGTAAAATTAATAATATTCCATACTAAATTATCATTTTGCGTAATACGTAAAATGTATTACATAAATATTTATAAATTCATTTAATTTAGGTAAATTCACTTTCTTAATATACGACGTAAAATGAATTTCAGTATTTTTTTTTATTTCTCGTCCTGTCGCAGATGTTCTACTTGATCATTTTTATTGTGATTAACTCTTAATATACCTAAAATTTATTTCATTATTTTTTCTACACTTATGCGATGTATCTTCATGCAAATATTTTTTTTTAAATTACTGTTTTTCAGATTATTATATTAGATAACTAAATTATTTTAAAAATTGTACCAAAATAATTTCGTGTAATAAACTTTCACTATTGTTTAAAATACCTATATTCCAACTGTATATACATTTATTATATATTTGTGATTTTATGAAATGAGTATCTGAATTACATTAAAAACATTAATTGTACATATTTTTGTATTATTTGGCAATGTGTGTTGATACAATAGTTGTTATTAAATAATATCTTTGAATTTTAAAACGTTATTAATAAATCAAATTTTCAGAAATTGAAGATCAAATTTTAAAAAATATTAGGTACAAATTATTTGAATGTTCAATGTAAATAATTATTTGATGCTTTTTATGCTTTATAAACTGATTAAATAATTATTACCTGAAGGTTGAAAATTAATTTTTTCCAATCACGTAACATGAACTGATTATTCACTTTAATATTATTTAGATACTTTATGCAATACATTTTATGATATATAATAATTTTATATAGCATTATTACATTATATTTTATTATAATAAATATAATATATAATATAAATATAATATTATATATATATATGTATTATATAATAGCAAATTTATTATAATAACATATAATTAATACATTAGATACTCACAGGATGTCTTCCTAGTGGAAAGGTAAATTTAATCAAAAATTAACAAAAAATATAAGTGTTTGTTTCTTTAGAAAATTAACTTATAAATTTTGGCTATAATTTGTATGATAAAGGTATAATTACATTAAAAATATTTCTTCTCCAAATATATAATTTCTTTAAATGTTTATAATGTCCTGAAATTAGAATCTAAATACAATTTTTAAAATTATATTCTACTTTTTTTTTTCTGGATTTATAATAGAAGGTTATTTAATATGAATAAAATTTTCAGATATGAAAGTTCAAATAATTTTAATGTTTCAATAAAAATGATTGTTTGATTTATTTTCTTAAGTAACATAAATTATTTGCTTTAAAATTATTCAATTGAATATTGGCTATAATTTGTATAATACATTTGTATTTATATGTAAAATAATTCTTTTATAGTTATGTTATTTCCTAAATGTAGTCTACTGAAAAAATTGCATTAAAAACACGTTTCTCTTTTTCGTGGTTATCTTAGCATTAAATCAAGTTCACAAAATTTAAAGGAAACTTTAGGCAACTTATTAAATTGCAGGTCGATTCAGTCGAACATAGCCGTTTGTACTAACTTTTGCATTAAATTTTTTTTCAATTAGATTTTAATTAGAGTCTTGTACAATAACGTTATGACATTTTGATTTTTGATACAAAATTTAGAGCGCGCGTATTTTAATCTAGTTGAAACCAATTGCAATGAAAAATTCTTTAATTTGAAAAAAAATTAAATGAGATTTTTTGTTATGTAATTTTCTTTACAATCAATTCTTACAAAATTTTTTAAAATAATTAAAATTTAGTTCTTGATAGATTCTTTTTTCAGGGAAAACATTCTTTGCCCCGTTTCCAATTTTGCAAATAAATTTTGCTCTGACTAAAGTAGCTTAAATCATTTAAAAGAAAAAATGATTTTTTAATCAGATAACTATATTTAAAGATTATTTACTTACTTTTAAATTTGGAAAGAATAGAGTTGTAGGGGATATTGTTCCCGAAAAGTAAACCAATATTTATTGCAACTCAGCTATTAAAAAATGGTTAGTGACATTTAGATAAAATTTAGTTACAAAAAATATTGTTTAAATAATTATTTTTCGTAAGTTTTAAAGTTTTCATAAAACGAAATAGTTTTTAATATAAAATGACTGATAACATCATTTGAATTCTTACAAACCCAGAAAACTTTTTTTGAAGAAAACTTATTTTTGGCCCAACTACGTTAAATATAAAGATGAAAGCATAAAAATATTAATTATAATTGTAATTTTATGACTATAGTTTAGGAGTAATAATCAAGTTAAAAAAGTTGTAATGAAAAATAGTTTAATTTGCAAAAAAATGAAACGAGATTCTTTGTAATGTAATTTTCTTTACCATAAATCCTTACAAATTTTTTAAAAAAAATGGAACTTTAGTACTTGATAGATTCTTTTTCAGGAAAAATTTTTTTTTCCCCGTTTCCAATTTTGCAAATAAATTTTACTATGACTAAGGTAGTTTAAATAATTTTTTTTTAATGAAAATATTTTTTTAATCAGATATCTATATTTAAAAATTATTTACTTACTTTCAAATATGGAAAGAATATAGTTGTAGGGGATATTATTCCCGAAAAGTAAACCAACATTTATCGAAACTCAGCCTTTCCAAAATGGTAAGGAGTGACATTAAGATAAAATTAAGTTACAAAAAATATTGTTTAAATAAATATTTTTCTTAAGTTTTAAAGTTTTTATCAAAAAAAAAAATATTTTTTAATATAAATGGATCGATAACATCATTTGAATTCTTACAAACCCAGAAAACTTTTTTTGAAGAAACCTCATTTTTGGCCCAACTATGTTAAATATAAAAATGAGAACATAAAAAACATAAATTATAATTGTAATTTTATGACTATAGTTAAAAAATAATAATTAAAAAATTATATATTAATTGAAAATAAGAAAAAAATAGTTTTGATTATTATTAATGCATCTTTTTTTGATTTTGGGAAACAGTACTTCAGTTAGAAGGTTTTTATTACATTCTATGGAGGTTTAAGTTCGATTTTACATAAAACCGGTATTCAATATCGAAGCACGTGTTCATCATTCCTTATGATTGCACGACAAGTGGCGTGTACTTTATAATTTTTTTTTGACGACCTCTGTTACTTTAACGGTTGCCGAACAAACTGAGAACGTTCAGTTTACTATTAGAGCCGAGGAGTTGATCAGTGGAAAAAAATTTAGGCTCGTTAATAAAGTGCGAGGTAAAAACATCTTTAAATAAAAAAATGTAATTTTTTTTAAATAGTTAGTGTAACCATAATATTAAGGGAGAGTATATTAATTATATAGTATATTAGTTTAAAATTGTATTCCCCCGCCCCACCGTTTTTATAAAATGTCCACATTTTAAGGCCTTCTGAAATCGAAAATCAGGTTTTTGCGAATATGTGTGTGTGTATGTGTGTGTGTGTAGATTGTTAGTCTTTCAGCACGATCACTTTCAAAATAATTAACAGATTGGATATTGACCTTTGGTATATTCCTTTTCTGTTCAAAATTGAAAGTCTAATTAACTATCCAGTCATTTTGGATTAAAATTAAAAAAGTTAGAGAATTTCCAAAAATTTTTTAACTACTTTTTTCGTTTAAAAATTCTATGTATAGCTATTTTTAGTACTCAAAAAGACGAACAATTTATGACTTTTTTCAATAAAGAAAAAATTAGACTTTGAAGCCAAATAACGACCGATATTGAAGAAAGTCAAGAGAAGAAAAACGTTAATTTTTCAACACACTACAAGATTGTCATGAACACTTTTTAAATTTTTTAGAAAAATCAAAAATTAAAAATTTGTACTACGTTTTTTTTTAAAGTATATAAAAAACTTTGAATTCTACAAGAAAGATATCGCGTTTGTATAAAACAGACAAAATAGCTATTCTAGAAGAATTTTCTTCATAAAATCAAAGTCTCAAATTTTTTATAAACAACGACAAAATGTGAATGACAATATGATTGCATTTTAAAAAAACTTATAAAAAAATGCATCTTGCTGTTTTGCGATATTTTCTATCATTTAGGAGAAAAAGTAGAAAATTACACTTTTAGGATGATAAATTATTTCGACCTCAGAAATAGTTTAGACCACATAAAACTGATAGGATTCCTTCCTTATATTAGCAAAAGCTTCCTAAAAATATTGTGAAAAAGAAGATGAGGGTTTCCCAAAAATATTTTTTTTATGTTTTCAAAATTAATGTAAAAAAATGAAAAATATTTTTTTTTAAATCCAAAAATTTTACTTTTTGATAATTTTTTTAAGAGTTTCTGCTAGGAGAATTTTTTTTCCTGAAAAAATATTTTTTTCGCAAACGACGCAAAATATCAGAAAAAAGAGGGAGATACTGTTTGTATAACATTTTTGAAAGTGTGTGTCCTTATTTCTTAAATATTATTTTCACCAACAAATTATGAAATAAATGTAGTATTAAAATGTTTACAAGAGAAATAAGTTGTTTTTTCTTAATAAAAATTTAACATATATTATGTAGTAAATTTAAAAACAAATTAATTCAAATTGAAAAATATTTTAGCTAACAAGTAGTAATTTATTAACCAATGTTTATAGGTGACTAGATTTCAAATATCTTTATATTTTATAATAATAACAATAACAATAAGTTAATGCTTATAATTTTCTGTGCTTTTAAATCTCTTAAAAACAATGTGATTTGTAAAATGAGCCAAAAATGTTAAAATTTGCAAAAATGCACAGCTGAATATTTATTAATTAATTTGTTAATAAATATAACAATTGCGTCTTCTTTCGTAACAGAATATTATTTCTTGGTTGTCAGGAATATTTTTTTATAGGAAAAAAATAATAAAATAAAATCTGAAAGTGACTATATTTGGAATTTGTTAATAATTTGTATCATAAACAATAAGAAATATTAAATATTTGGGAGTTGTTGTGATTAATAATTAATTAAAAACATATTAAAAAATTTTGTTGGAAAAGCAGTCATTACCTGTGCAAAAAATGTAAATCTTAACATATATTTGATCATCTGTTAAAACATTTAAGCCAATGATACATTTTCTTAATAAAAAAATTTTATTTAGCTGTTTAGAATATTTTGTAGTAAAAAAGTAATTTGCTTCTCTATGAAAGTAACTGATTTTGGAATTTGTTTATATTTTTTCTAGTTACTAATAATAAACATTAAGTGTAAATGAATTTTTGTAAATATTTATCTATATAAAAACAATGTAAAATTGTTTTGAAAATAAAAATAATATAAATTTTTATGAAAAAAATACAATTATGTTTTATCTCTGTAACATATTTGAGCACATCAAGTCAATAATTTTTTGTTTCTTCCTTGAGATCTTCATCCTATCATTTCTTTATAAAAATTAGATTCAATCCTAAAATAATTATTATTTATGTTCGCCAAGTGTGAATTCATTGATTTAGTAGAACGAAATTATTATTTAAGCCTATTGATTTATACCTTACATAACAAAAGGATGAATTAAAAAAATAATTTGTAGTTGTTCCTTTCGATTTACTTTCCACTACACCTGATTAAAAAAATTTTGTCATACATTATTTTCAATAATTCTGCTTTTGTGTTGAGTAATATTAATCACTTTCTCCTTATATATAATATATTATTCAACATTTGTTGTCGATTAAAATAATTATTATTTTCTTAAACTTAACTTTATTACTTAGAATTAAAAGCCGCTAACTTTTATGATAGAAAATTATTAACTCTCGTTTGCTCATGCAGTTTATTATAATATTTTGTTACTTAACACCTAGAAAGACCCATGACTGGGAGTTGCATAAAGAGACTGGTCACCTTATTTCCAAGGTAGATGACGATCTTCAAACATATAATTTTGAAATAGATGAAACATTAAGAATAAATTTAAAAAAAGGTCTAGGCTAAAATATATTTAAATTCAAAATTGTCAAAATTAAATTATGATATCAATTTATTCATATTTTCAACAGCATAATTAGTTTTACTGAAACTTAATTCGACATTTAGAAGACTGAGGAAAGCTTTGTAAATTTATTATAATTATAACATTGATACGAGTTTAATTTGCACATTGAATAGCATGGGCAGTTTTAGAAACAAGAAAGCGATCATATTTTCCATTTTCACCTGATAGGTGAACATGTAATATATGAGAGTTGAATAAGCAGCTACCACAACATGATTGAGATAAATGTTCTGTAATATACTTTACTAGACCTCGACCATAAAATGTGCGCGAAAGAGCGCGCCTAATAGATTATTATCTGTGAGATAGTATGGTTTATAATTATTTTATGTGATTTGTGATAATAATAAATATCCCTTTATTTTAGTTAACCGAAAACACTTCTCCTTTCTATACACTTTTTATCTCAAAATTTTTTGTTTTGTCAACTCTGTTTTAAGGCAATCATGCTTCATTCGATATTTGATATTCTCCTGAAACTTTCGTCCTTTTAATTTTCTTAATTTTTTCGATTCTTTTTTCGGTGCTGTGATTGGAATCGCTTGCCTTTAATTTATCCCTTTCCCCCTTAAATTTTATGAGAATCCGTTTCTTCAAAGTGGTCCATGAAGTGATCATTCCTATCCTCCATCTTTATTTTCCTTGTTTTTATTTCTTTAATAAATTTTAGTATCTCTTCTACTTCGTCATTATCCGCACTTTTTCCTAATCTCTAATCCTTTTTCAACATAAATTTTTCATGAACCTTTATTTTCCTTTGTTTTGTATATAACTTCTTGTTCTGTCTTTTTCTTCTTGTCCATTCCTTTTACCAATAACTTTTATTCCCTAACATAGATCTAATTACCTTTATCTTTTCCTATATAATTCTGCTTTTCACTTTATTTGAAAGAATATTTCATTTTTCTTTTACGTTCTGTTCCGACTAAATGCAAGAACTTTTTTTCTTATTATATTCACTCTTACTTTCATCTTCGTATACCACACTCTCATTTCTGGTAGCTGTTGGCTACACGAGGTCTGTCCGAATATTATCAAATCTAGTCGTATACCAGGAATAAGAAGCTATTCTGGTCAATGGCGATGCTATCCCCTTCAAATTAATCTTCTTTAGAAGCTATAAACTTCTTTCAGCAATTCTCCGGCTTTCTGAAGCACTTCTTAAAGTCACCTTCCGGAACAGCTAACAACTGTTTCGTAACATTCTGTTTTATTTTCTCTACGTCTTGAAATCGTTTTCCTTGTAGAGGATAAATTGGGAAGTAGAACGAAACCAGAGGGAGCTAGGTCAGGACTGCATGGAGACTGCCAAAGTCATATGAGGCTGTCTTTCACCAGAAATTGCTGAATAATCTGCGATGAATGGGAATTTGCATTTTTGACACTAGCCCTAAAATTGTCCACTAAAAGTTTCCTGCTTCATGTCATATATTAAGTACACTGAGAAACATGTTTGGCTGGAATAACAAAAATGTTGTTGGCTCAACAAAATAATTTTGTTGCTCTTCGTGTAACAAAACTATTTCGTTCAATCAACCAACATTTTTTGTTGACACCTTTTGTTGTCCAGACAAAACTGTTTTGTTAGCATAGACAAATTTTTTTGTTAAAGCATCGAAATTCTTTTGTCAGCCCAATACAATATTTTGAAAGTTTAACAAAATTTGTTTTTAAACCACTATGATGTTTATTCACAGCACTTTGATTACTTACTTAAACAGCACGTATCCAGATGTCGGAACGCGCGACTTCACCGGTATTATCCGCCATATTAGAAATGAAATTTCACACGTGATCACGTGGTCCCACTGAACCAGTGCGCATGCGTGGTTGCATATTTCGTCAGTCTAACTAAACACTTTTGTTGGCATAACAAAAAATTGTTTAGGACAACAAAGTAAGGCTCAACAAAATAATTTTCGGTTAAGAACAAAATATTATGTTTGGCCAACAAAATCATTTTGTGCTAAAAACCAAAATTTTGCTTTGCTAACAAAAACTGCTCAACCAAATGGTTTTGTTGCGATTAATAAATTTTTTTTCTTAGTGTAGCCTCACAGAGGTTTCTTCTCAATTTTAAATACTTGTTTTTAATATTAGCACAAGTTGATACAAAGTTAAAGAACATGACAGCATAGTTTTCGGACAGACCTCCTGACATACATCCCATTGGTTGATAATCTGACTATTCAGTCCATTATATTGAAATCTTCTATATTATTGTAACCTTCGAACTTACTTATAGTATAATAAACTACTGATCGCTGAAAATAAATTTTAATTTGTGTAAGAAATGAATCGTTTCTAGAAGAAAATTGAACTATAGTTGAATTTTAAATTTTAAACGAAAAACTAATTTATTAAATTGTTTAATTACGAATTCATCTTTTTGGTAGAAATAAACTACAGTGTTAATAGTTGACCTACATAGTTGTAAATTTATTTTATTGGTTGCAGATCAACCTATTTTGTAGAAAATTCATTCTTCTTTGGTTGAAAATCTATTTTTTAAACTTAAAATTGAAGTACTTCATTATAAATTGACAATTGATCTTTGCAAGTTGATAGTTCAATAATTTGAATAAAAATTGATGTGTTTTGTTGTAAATTTTTCTTTTCTTGAGGAAAACTTTAACTTATTCATGAAAATTTATTTTATTATTTTATGATCCATCTGGTTGTAAACTGAACTTTTTTAAACAGCAAGTTTTTTACTGGAACTTTAAGAATTCTGACTTCGGTTGAAAATTAATGATTGTTTTTAGATCATAATACGACTTTATTTAAATGTTAAACTTTATACGAAAAATTTAAGACATTTAATTCCTCAAGAATTGGTATTTTTGAAACATTTATTTAATAGTTGAAGATCCATCTTTTTGGCTGAAAATTTTTCTTTTTTATTTTAAAATTAAACTATTTGGTTAAAAATGAGTTTTATTTTTAAGAATGTATATTTTTCAGTTGAGAATACAACTTCTTTTTTAGAGAATAGAAAATTCGACAATTTGATTGAAGTTTTTGTATGCTATTGAATGAAGAATCTAACTTAGTTTAAAATTCGTCTTTTTCGTACGAGAATTTGTCTATCAAAGTAGAAATTTGATTTCTTTTTGGTTCAACATGTTTGGATGAAAATTTTTCCATTTAGATTAAAGCATCTAAATTTATATAATTTTATCTAAAAATTATTATTCTTAATGAAAAATTTTACTTATAGGTTAAAAGTTAAACGTCTTTGTTAAAAAGCTATTTCTCGGCAATTCCACTATTTTCTTAGCTATTTGATTATTTTGCTAAAGGTTCCATCACTTCATTAAAAATTCAATTATTTTGTTGACAATTCAGCTGTTTTTTAAATGATTGTCTTTTTGTGTTTGTCGTTTAGAATTTCAGCTTCTTGATTGAAAATGCAACTGTTTTTTTCATTTATGTTTAATATTTTTGGTTTAAAAATTTGATTGAAATTTTATCTTTGTAGTTTAAAGATTCAGCTAATTGTTTAAAGATTTAACTATTTCGTTGAAAATTCGTCTTTCTTGCTTAAAAGTTCAACTATTTTGTTGTAAACGCAACTGTAAATAATTGTTGATAAGTAATTATTTGCGTAGATAAAATCAACTGTTTAGTTAAGATTTTATCTTTCCAAATCTAAAATCCAAGTATGTGGTCACAAATTCATTTATATTTTTAAAATTTGTATTATTTTATTGAAAATTCAAATGTTTCATTTAAAGTCATAACTGTTGTTAGAAAATTGAACTTTTTGTTGGAAATTCATCTTTTCGGATAAAAAATTTTATTATTTGGTTGAATATACAAATGTTTGTTGGATAGAGTTTTATATTTTTTGTTTAAAAATTCAACAATTTGGTTTAAAATGCAACGTTTTTTATTAAAGTTCAATGTTTTTTTATCACAAAATCTACCATTTGGTTGAAAATTTATCTTTATAAGTTAAAAAAAATATTTGGTTAAATATTAAACTATTATGTTAAAATTCATCCCTCTTGCTTCAGAGTTCAACTATTTTCTTGTAAGTATGATTGTTTGATTGCTAATTTTTTGTTTGTTGATAATTCAACCGCTTATTTTCTCCGGTAAAAAAAGTCAACTATGCAGTTGTAAATTCAACTATTTTGTTGAAATTTAACTATTTTCTTAAAAAATCATTTTTACAAACAGCTTTCTAAATTCGTTTAAATTCAAAATCAGTACCGGTGTCGTTCACTAAATGTAGGGTGTCGTTTACTGGAAATATGGTGTCATTCACTGCATTCGAATACATTTTTTAAAAATAAATATAACAGTAGTTTTGCAAAAAATAATTATATTACTGGGTACTGTCTGGAAACGGAAAAAATCTGCCCTTTCAGATGAATTCATCTTCGTTACCTACCAATAAACATATCAATTAATATTCTCCTATTTCAAAAAAAACTGTTTCTTACGGTGTCCTATGGTTACAAATCCAACTATTTTATTGAAAATTTAACTATTTTGTTAAAAATGTCTTGGCTAGAAATTCAACTGACTTCAAAATAATAAATTTTCTTCTTGATTTAAAGATTCGATAATTTATTTATTAATGGAATTGTTTATTCCACTATTCGGTTAAAACTTCGTCTTTTGTGGGAAAATCATCGTTCTTTTTTAAAAATGAAAATGTCAGGTTTAAAAGTCAACTGCTTTCTAAAATATTCACCTTTTTAGCCAGAAAAAAACTTCTTCATTAGAAATTAATATCTTTAGGCAGTAAATTAAGTTTTTTTACCTTAAAAATTCAACTATACTTAATTTTATATAATCAGATGAAATAAAGAAAATTTGATTAAAAAGGGATGGGGTTGTTTGCATATAGTTTCCTAAAAATTAATCTGTTTCGGTTGTAAATGAACTTTTTTGTAAAAATTTTACAATTTGATTGCAATTTTTTTCTCCTTAACTTAACTTTTTTTTTGTAGAAACTTTAGGTGATTCGTTTAAAAAAATAAAAAATACAATTTTAAGATTGATGAAAAAAATTAAAATGATTCTGTTTCTTTAAATAATGTTCATAGAATATTTGAAAATCTTAAAAACCAAATTTCAATAAATAAATAACAAGTTAACAATCACTAATTTAACAACAATCGAAGGATTTCAGGACTTATAGTTAAAAATGTTTTATGGTTTGAAAAGTTGAAACAAATAATTTGGTAGCCTTTCAAGAACTTTGAACAATTTAAAAAAAGATTGCAAAATTTTTTCAAAATTATTTTATGCATATATTTTTTAATTGCTGTCACCTTTATTTACAATATAAAATGAAGTATAAAAAATAAATATTTATTTCTTGCGCATTGTAATGCCTTTTTTGTGCCATAGACATTTTTTTGAAATCTAAGTATGGCTTGTGAATTTCAGAAAAGCAATTAATGCGTAATTACAAATCAGTTGAGTAATTGGCAGGATACTGTGACAGTTTATCAGTTACAAAATCATTCCCTCTTTAAAAAAAGCGAAAGTTGACTCTTAGATGGTTGAATCTGTTACAAGGATTTCTAATGATTGTAGGGTCGTAGGTCGTATAATGAACTAAAATTCTATGAAGCATATCATTTTTTCTTGATTTTACATCTGTTTGAAAGTAAGAGGTGAGAAGTACAGAGTCGAATGGGGCGAGTCCTAAGATCAGTGAAACATTCATTATGACATTCTAAGTTATTCTCAATCAATCCATGTCCTTTGCCATTTGAGATTTAGTCAAAAGGTACTTTCTTTCTCAGAGGATATTTTGCAACAACCACAAGAGAATTGCTGCTGACACATTAAAATGTTGCTTCTTATCTTACTTTGAATAATTACACTTGGTGACCCGTACTGGTTAGTAAAAAATATTAATTTTATTTCCAAATTATTAAATAAATTAAAAAAAATTTCACATTAATAATATTTTCTAAAACTGTCTTCCCAGTACTCGCAGAGCAATAAATATTTATGATAGCTATTACTGCGCCAGTAATAGTGAGCCAGTAGGGGCTATACAGTACTAGCTTAAAAATTAATTTAAACAACAAAATTAAATTAAACATTTCTGACGCAGTAATATCTTTCCATTACTGGTTCCGTATTAAATATTCATGATAGTTATTACTGGGCCAGTAATTGCAAGCCAGTAGCGGCTAAAAAGTACTGCGTACTATTGTCATTCAGTACTGACGCAGTACTGTTTTCTCAGTACTGGCGCAGTACTAAATATTTTTTATAACCATTACTGCGCCAGTAGTGACAAGTCAGTAACAGCCGACCAATAGTGGTATAGCACTGTTTACTAGTACTGGCTTAGTACTATCTGAACAGTACTGGCGTTGTACTATATGACCAGTACTGGAGTAGTACTAATATCTCAGTACTGGCGCAGTAATAAATATTCATGAGAGCTATTACTGCGCCAGTAATGGCAAGTCAGTAGCGGCTAACCCATATTGGTCCGACTGGGTGGAACATTAATTTTTTGTTGAAGCATTTACTTTTTTATCAAATAAATTAAAAACTAATATAAATACAATTTAATACATATTGATATTTTTGCTTGTATTTTCTAGTAGAAAAAGAAAAAAATTAACAATAAAGCCTAATTTTCTACTATTCAAAATTTTTTTAACTATTTATTAATATTTTTTGCTATTTTTTAAAAAATCTAGAAGTTTTGAGGGAAAAAATAAATTATATTATTTTTTTACTTGGGAGTTTGACGTCATGAAATTATTTATAATTTACGTAAATTATTGTCAAAAATTACAAATCTTTACAAAAAGTACAAGATTTTACCAAAGTTGAAATATTGGGAAACTGTACTTTAAATTATGTTGTTAATACTCAGAGCAAGAGTTATTATGTTTAAGATAATATCAAACTTATTAAAAGTCTAAAATTTTGAAGCTTTTAAAGGGTCTTTAAAGGTTTTAAGACAATAAACATTTTTTTTAAGATTGTTGGAATTTTTTAAAATGATTTTCGACATTCAAAAATTAATTTTTAGAGAATATTTAAAAAGATAAAAATAACATTTGACAAATAAATAATAATTAAATCATTATTATTTTTGGACAAAACATGGGAGTTTAAGATATATTTAGAACTTTAAAATATATTTCAAAATAATTTAAAACTTAGGAAGATTTCCAAATATGTGAAATAAATGGTACATGTTTCAATATTTAAAAAAAAATTGAGAAGCGTCTTAAGGATTTTGAAAGATTTCATAAAATTTAAATTTTGTTATCAAATTTTCTAGAAAAACTATATAGGACTATTTTTTTGCAACATTAATTTAAAAATAATATTTAAAAAGACTTTAAAATATTTTCTAAAGTATTTTATATTCATGTGTTTAGTTAAAAATTAGTCTTTTTTGGTGGGAAAACAAATTGTTATAGTTAAAAATGCAGTTTTGTTTCTAAATTATTATTTTTTAGTTGAGGATTTAATTATGTTGTTTAAAAGTTTTAGTTTTGGGTTAAATTCAACTTTTTTTTTAAAGTAAAATCTTTTTTTGTTAGAATATTATGATTTGAAAATTCATCTTTTTATGTTTAAATTATAACCTTTGGTTGAAAGTTGAACTCATTTGAACAGCATTAATTTCTTTATGACAATTCACAACATTTTTGAAAACTAATGTCATTTAAATTTTATTTCCTTTTTTTTTAAATTGTAACTCGCTGGTCAACAATCTACCTATTTTTGCTAAAAATTAAACTGTTACGGTTGTAAATGAACTTTTTAGTAAAAATTGTACAATTTGATTTAAATTTTTTTCTCCTTTTTAACTGTTTTTTGGTAAAAACTTTAGGTGATTCGTTTAAAAAAATAAAAAATACAATTTTAAGATTTGCTGGAAACATTTTAAATAATTCTTTATCTTTACATAATGTTCAGAGAATATTTAAAAACACTAAATTAAAATACCAATTAATAAATAACAATTGAACAATTACTAATTTAACAATAATCAAGGAATGTTAGGATATATAGTTAAAAATGTTTAAAATATTCCAGAATAATTGAAAACTTTAAAATATTTGAAGAAATTCGAAACAAAATGTTATGGTTTGAAAATTTCAAACAAATAATTTGGTAGCCTTTTAAGAATTTGAACTATTTAAAAAAAGAATAGAAAATTTTATCCAGATTTCTAAAAAAGAAAAAAATTATTTATTGTTGAAAATTTAACTTTAAAAGAATATTTGAAAAGATTTCCAAGATTTTTAGAAAAGAACCTCAAAGATTTTTGAAGCATTTTATTAATCCTGCGGGATTTTCAAAAAATTTGAGTTCTAAGATAATAACAAAATTTTTATTAGATTTCTGCAAAATTTTTCAATGATTTTTTTGTCAAACAGTTTACTAAGAAAATACTTCAAAATATTTTGAGACAAATTTTGATCAATGAAATCATTTTTCCAGCTTAAAAGTGATTAAAATTACAGAATTTTTAAAATTTATAAATTTTCTGATTCATTTATGAATTTATAGCATTAAAAGCGGATTTTTGTTTTTTTTTTCAAATCTTTGAACTGTACAATGTCTACAACTAAAAAATTTGAAATTTTACGTTTTAAATTTAATTTAATTTTTATTTTTAAACTTCCATTTTATACGCGAAAATTATTGAACTCTTTAATTATAAAAGTTTTAAGCTCGAATCTTAAACGTTTTAAATTCAAAAACATGTATTCCGCTTTAAGTATTTTAATTTTCAGATAAGTTTTTCTAAAATTTAATGGAAAAAAAATTATCTTCAAGAGTACGCTTTTCGACGTATGTTGAACAATATTGAGAAAACCACAATGACATCATTTTATATTGCATATATGGTATTCTATCGATTGCTATTTACTTTAAAAAAATGCGAACGTAAGGATTATTTGTTTAATAAAAATTATTCATTATTTTCTTTTAATAATTAATAGCTATCTTTTTGGCATTCTTATTCAAAATTATCTTATTAAAATATTCTAAATATTTTTTATCCTAGGTCGAGAAACAAACCTCTTTGGATTCAAAGCCTGTAAATTTAAAAAAAAAGTTATATGCAGTGTATACTTGGGTTTGAAAAATATATAAATAAAACAATAACATATAATGAATATGTTAATAAACTAATTATTAAATAAATTATCAAGTGAAATAAATTTTATTTAATAATAAAATGCACAAGTTTAATAATTTATTGCATTTATATGTCGATCATTATAAAAACGGTTTAAGTTTTTTGCACTTTTTTAACAAATTTTCCACCAGGGTTGGTCACTGTTAGTCAAGTTTATTAAATAATTTAATAATTAAACATTCCCTATTTAGTACAATGTCTCTCAACGAATTAAAACTATTTTATGGTTTCTGAAACTTTACTACCATCTTACGCAATCATCGACTAAAAATGCGACGATGTTTCAGAATAGAAAAGCGACGCTTGTAAATGCATGTCATCCGGTGAGAAATCCACTTTTCAGTCATGAAAAGTTGCTTTTCTCTTCGCAGGTGTAAAGAGTCTTTCGTAAAACTGAAAAAGAATTGATTTATGATTCACTTATTTTTAAAAACTTAAGAAACTACTCCCAGACTTGGATTTCTTCAGAGAAAGAATTCGTATTTTATATACTGATAAATAACAATAAATGAACAATAAACAAATACAATATTTAATACAATTAATTGGGTTAGTTAAAAAAACTATATATCCCAATCGAACTAGATTGAAAATAGCAGATTTTCCTAATGAGTCTGAGGCATTAGGAATTTCCGGCCTAGTGAAATACCAGTTGTGTAAGATAAGTTTATGTCAGTGCAGTGATTACGTTGCATTCATGTGCACAATTATATGATTCAATTTCATTTTTAGTAATAATTTTCACCTCTAGATAACACATTTTGACATACTCTTGAATTCTTGCATGTAATAAAATTCTTGCATGAATGAAAGAAAAGGAAAGTTTTATTTTGTGCAAATTCCGTTAAAATTTGTTATGCTACAGAAAAGAGCCAATTTAAATTTAACAAATACACGGTAACTATTTCTGAAACGCTGAATAAAGTCCATTTCAAGGCTTTTATAATAATTTTTTAAATATTTCATTTTTATTTAAGAGCTTATTTAATAATAATTCTTTCATAATTAACCTTAATAGTAAATAGTAAAAAAATCATAAATATAATTTGTTGTCTATTAGCTACATTATTTTTAAACAATGGAAAAGAAGTTGTGAATCTTCTTTAAATATAATTTCTTTATTAAATATAAAAAACTTCGCAAAAAACACTAACGTGATCCAAAATTGGTTGCGAATTATAAATCTTGTTCAAATTGTAATTTTTGATGCAAAATAAAATTTTCGTTCGAAATCTATTAATCTTCTTTGAAATCGAATAATTTTTCAATAAATATTCAAATTTCTGACGAGAAATAACAGGGCAATTCAAAACTTTGCATGTTTAAAATTTAAAACATAAATTGTAACCAAATATCATTAAATAAAAAACTAATTATTTGTATTTAAAAATTTCAATTTTAGATATAATACATGAACATAGCATAAAGTTGTTAAAAAATAATAAATATTCTTTGACATCTGTTAATATTGTTTTGAAACTGCCATTAATTCTCGACGAAGATTAAGAAACATAAAAAAAATAACCGATCTCCTGTGAAAATTGTCAATTTTTTTGTAAAAAATAAACCTGACCTTAGATTGCTTAAGTTTATGAATCTTTCTTGAAATATATTTTTTTATTATAATTACCAAATGTCAAAATATTTTGATCATATAAAATTAAATAATTATTGTTTGAAAAACGCTACATGGTTATAAACCCTTACAGAACTGAGTTTAGTATAAAAAAGAGCATTTCCAGAGAAAAATACGAATATAAAACATTTATAATATCTGCAATAAATTATTAGATAATTTTAAAGTTTGAATATAAAACTGGCCAAGCTTATTTAAAAGCTGCAAATATTTCTCAGTACACGTAATGCTTTTTTCAATAATTTTTATTAATAAAAAAGATTTTTGATGAACTAAATTTTCAAAATTCTAAATGTAAAATTTCAACAACAAAATTAATTTATTCATAACTGTAACAGTATTACTAACTAGCAATATAAAAGTATTATGAAAGGAAATATTCATAAATTTACGAAATAATAATATTAATTTATTTATTTAAAAATTCATCAAGTTTATTCAAAAGCCATCATCTTTGCTTAGCATTCAACTGTTTTTGTTGAAAATTTGTCTTCTTGGCTTGAATATTAAATAATTCGATTGAATTTTTTTTCTTTCTTGACAAAAAAATTTCTTTTTTCTAAAATTTTACTATTTTATCGAATATTCGTCTCTTTGGTTCAAATTTTTATGTCTTTTTGTAGAAATTTCATTGTTTTTGGATAAAAATGTAACAGTCTGATGAAAAATTAGTCTGTTTGGGTCAGAATATTTTTTTTTATGATTAAACAATTTTATTGAAAAAAATGTTTCAATTAAGAATTTGTGTTCCTCACAAATTTAAATATTCTATTGATCCATTCTCCTTTTTGGTTTGAAAATTCGTGATTGTAGAATGTTTAAATTTTTTGAAAAAAATCTTTTGTGTAAAAACTTAATCTGTTTGAAAATTAACGTTTTTGTTAATAATTCACAATTTTAGGCGGACAATTAAACCATTTGGTGGGAAAATTAGTATTTTAGGTTTCAAAATTCAAAAAATTGGGAAAAAATGCAAATATTTTTTCGATAATATAACTACTTTGTTAAAAACTAATTTTTCTCTTTGAAGATTCATGATTTTGTTGAAAATTAATCTACTATTTAGTTCATAATTTACATAGTAAAAAATCGTTTTTCTTTTGTTATAAACTAATATTTTAACTAAAAAGATAACTATTCTATTTTGTGTAGAAATTTTTTTTAAATTGATCTTTCAACTATCAGGTGGAAAATCGTGTAGTTTGTTAAAAAATCGACCATTTAGTCTAAAAATAATCCTCTTTGTTAGAAATTTAATTATTTGGTGAGAACTTGATGTATTTTTTTTAAAATTCATCTTTTTAGTAAGAAAGTCAATTTTATACGTAAAAAAGTAACAAAAAAATTATTTACCTTTAGTTGAGAATATTTTTTTTGCTTAAAAATTTATCTATATTTTTCTTTAGTAAAAAACTAATTCTCTGGGACAAAAATTCAAATATTTAAAAAAATGTAGGTTTTCTGTTGAAAATTTTTCTTTTTTATATAAAATAACCATCTTAGTTGAAAATTTAACTATTTGGTCAACAATTTATGTATTTTGTTTAGAATCAGTTTTTTTGAGTAAAAAATTAATTTTCTTGGTTGCAAATTCATTTTTTTGGATCAAAATCAATTATTTTGGTGAGAATTCTTGTTCAAATTTGAACTCTGTAAATAGAATTCAATCAAAAATTCAGGTATCCTTGGTAAAAAAAATAATCTTTTGTTTGTGAAACGTCTACCATTGTTTATGGTTGGGAAATCATCGCATTTAATTACAAATTCAGTAATTGAATAATAAGACCAATAATTCAAATACTGAGTTAAGATTTGAACAAATTTTTAGAAAATGTACATTTTTTTGGTTGAAGATTCATCTCTTTGATAAAAAATTTAACAATTTTATTGCAAAAATTTTATTATTATGTTAAGGATCAGTTAAAAATTAATTTTTTGTTTGCTGAAAATCTGACTATTCTATTTTTTATTAAAAATTAATCGTTTCGGTTTGAAAATTCCTGTATTTTGTTCAAAATACGTATTTTTGGTAAGAAATTGATCCTTTTTGGATAAAAATTCAACTGCCCATGTAAAAATTCTTGAACTTGGTTTCGACTTGAATTACCCCCAATCAAGACATGCTGAAGACGAAAACGTCGATTTGAGCATGTCTCAGTTTTGACACAGTTTTTGACGAAAATTTTCAAGAGTTATACTTGCTCAGACCCACAGAATCTGGATTTTTTACTTGATTCATAAGCCGAAAAAGGTTCGACCATCTCAGTCAAGACAAGACAAGATGGAATTTCATTTTTTTTTAGAAATAATTTTTTTTTCTGAAAATCTATATTTTCCATTTTTCGATAAAATATCATTCTTTATTAGTTGAAAGTTTAATTCTTTTGTAGAAAGTGGATTCATGTCGTTCAAAGTTTGTCTATGGGCGTACAAAATTAATTTTTTTTATCTAAAATGGATCAATTTGTTTGAGGATTCAACTATTCTGTTAAAAATTCGTCTGTTTTTTAATGAAACTCAATTAGTTGAAAATTTGCTTTTTTGTTTATAATCAGTTTATTAAACTGAAGATTACACGATTCCATTTTTTGGTGAACTTTTTTTTTAGTTTAAAATTCAACTACTTCGTTGAAAATTTATCTCTTTTGATAGGTAATTAACGAGCCTGTTCTAAAATTCTTCTTTTACTGTTAAAGAAGAAAATTATTCTATGTTGTTTAAATTTCGTCAATCGGAGTAGAAAATTAGTCTTGTTTTTTGAAAACTCATCTTTTCGGTGAAGGATTAAACAATTTTTTGTTCAGAATTGTCTTTTTTGTTAAATTCAATTAGTTTATGATTCGGATTTTCTTGTTAAAAATTACTTTCTTAACTGCAAATTTAACTGTTTCCTTTTTGGGGAAAAGACTTATATTTCTGAGTTGAAATTTAAATTATTTTGTTGAAAATTCATCATTACAGGTTGAACATTCAGCTATTTGTATAAAATTAAACAATTTTATTGAAAATTGAATTATTTTGTTGACATCGTCCCTAGTAGTAAAAAACGCAACTGTTTTGTTAAATAATCGTCCTTTTGGATGAAAAATTAATCGTTTATGTTAGAAAAAGCACCCCTCTGGGTTTAAAATTCATCCCTTCTTGGATTAAAATTCATCCTCCCTTGGCCCAAAATAAAACTTTTTGTCAACAATTCAATTTCTTGGGTTAAAAATTCAACTGTCTTCTAAGATATTGGTTTCTTTGGCTTGGAAAATTTAATTATTTGAATGACTTCTAACTCCCAAATCGCAACTCACGACTCAGAACACAGAACTCAGAAATAAGAACTCAGAACTGACATCTCACAGCTCAAAAATCTCAACTCACAGCTCACAACTCACAGCCCACAACTCACAACTCACAACTCAAAGCTTACAGCTCACGACTTACAGCACAAAACTCACAGCACACGACTCAAAGCTTAAAAACAAGGGAATTTGAGGGCAAATTTAGGAAAAAATATATTTTTCTTTTTATAATTTGATCAGATAATCGTCACGTGTTACAGAAACTTTGCGACCCCCCTTCTATGTGAAACTTTGTGAAGTTCTCTCCGCTTAAAGGTGTCACGTAATATGTGGACGGAAAATAATTGTGCAATACTAACAACTCAGAACTCACACCCTACAACTCACACTCACAGCTCACAGCTCACAATTCACAACTCACGACTCACAACTCACGACTCACGACTTACAGCACACAACTCAAAGCTGAAAAACAAGGGAATTGGAGGGGAAATGTAGGCAAAAAAAAAATATTTTTTCTTTTTTGATCAGATAAGCGTCACGTGTTACAGAACCTTTGCGACCCCCATCTTATGTGAAACTTTTTGAAGTTCTCTCCGCATAGAGTGTCACGTAATATGTGGACGGAAAATAATTGTGCAATACCTTCATGATTTAAATTTCGCGATTGAAAATAAAATTTAAAATATAAATTGAATATCAGTGTGTGGTATTTTGCTGGATAAAAATGGATACGAGTCGATCAATATCGCGGTTCGCTGTAGACAATGAGGTAATAATTAAATCAAAGCGCGTGCCCCCATTGAATTATTACGTGCAGTTGCTTGAACACGTGGTATCGGGGAACAAGAGTGAAAGTGACTGGTTCAAATGGTCCACGTGGTTCTGGTTCTACCTCGCTCGCCTAAGCAAGGACGGCTAAGTGTCGTTTGGTCGCTGCTAAAGGCACCAGCTATCAATCATTATCATGAAATCATTCGGCAAACTTTCGCGAAAATTTCAAGATCGTTTATTGTTGTTTTTCAGTGAAGGCAAATTATCAAATTATCTTGAAAAAATATCAAACACAAAAAGTGAGTGACAGGACTCATGTATTCCTCGTTCTCATATGGTATGTACTTACTTCTCAAATTAAAATAATAATAATAATATATATTCTGTTTAAAAAAATTAATTGTTGCTGGTAACTTGATTGGCTCTGCATTGCTCGGAACTGTTTTCTATCAATATGAAATTTATGCGAATTGAGAAACTTTCGCGCTATTTAATACTGTTGCGTGGTTTATGGTTCCATTGAAATTCTTTCAACAAAAAGGTGCGAACAATACAAATGTTTTCTTTCTTTAATTTTTTATATGGGTTGTTTGATAGTAATTTTTTGATAAAAAGAAAAATCTCTCCCGGATCTGTGTTTTTTTTACAATTTTTCATATTCTATCACAAAATAATGCCTCAAAAGTATAAAATATCTCATTTTTCATAAAACTTATCTAAAATTTTTGGTAAAACAATAAAATGTTCACAAAATATCGTCAGAAAAATCTATTTTACCATACTTAATTGAAAAAATATCAAAACTTTACTTTACCTTAATATTGACTTGAAGAAAATAATTTTTCCCTGAAAAAATAATAACTGTTTTATTTGTACTTGACTATTAGGTAATATAAAATCATAAGCGCCATGTTTTAATAATTTTTAAGTTGGATAAAACTTTTTATTTTATAACTTGTACTTTTTTCACTCAAAATCAAAAAAAATTTTTTTTGTTAAAATTGAGAAATTTGTGCCGGTGATTTTTAACTACTTGCAATAAATATTGCAAATAAAGGTGGCGCCACAATTGACTACAGTGATTTTAGCGGTAAAAAATAAAAACAGTAATAAAAGTCATTAATTGTATAATATAATAAAATTTCGAATCTTTTTAATAATTCCAACTATATTATTACAAAATGTATTTTTATTTGAATCGTGCTGAATTAAAAAAAAAATTTCGATGAATTTATCGAATAAAAACAACAAAATTCATAAAAGATAGAATATAGAATATAGAATACTCTGTTCAAACGCATTAAAAATCCAAAGAAAATAAAAAAATATTTCTGTGTTATTTAGATAGGAAATCAAAAATCACAAATTGTCATCTCTTAATATTAATATTAAAAGCTCAAACTTTACCAAAATTTCTTTTTCGTCATTACGGACGATATTTTCATGGTATCTAAGGAACAAAAATTAAAATTTTATTTTAGCCCACCCTAATGTAGGGTAGGTAGGTAACATTCCTAACTTTTCTACTTAAAATAATTATACCTGGAACCAGAAATAAGAAGAAAATAAATTTATAATGAAATTGAAGAACCATATTTTTTAATACAAACAAGTAATATTTAAAATCATAGAGTGTGTTTTTGTTAGAATTTCTGCAAAGAATAATTTTGTACTATTTAAATTTTTTTATATCTCGCTTCATAAATAAATAAATAATTAAAAATCTTAAATAATCTAATATATTATTACACTGGGTCCATTGGACCCCAACGACTTTGAATTGTTACAAATAATGGAATAATGCATTGAGCGATA
>JAAAKG020114875.1:0-12027 GCA_010014905.2 Druon quercuslanigerum
TACATTTACTGTTCCATTTTTGATTATTAATTGATCTTTATTCATTTTTAAATTAAACTATTAAGTTAAAAATTTGTGTTTTTTTTGTTGTAATTCGCCTTCGTTAGTAGAAAATTAATTTTCTTCTCTAAAAATTCATCTTTTTGGCAGAAAAGTCAACTGTTTTGAGAAATATCTTTTTTTGCTTAAAAATTTAACATTTTGAAAAGGATAATTAATTTTTGTGGTTAAAAATTGGATTATGTAGCTGAAAATTCGTTTTTAGTTGGAAATTGATCATTTCCTGTTTAAAATTGAGCTGATTGTTTAAAAAATCGTCTTTTTGATTTTTTAATTTATATTTTTTGATAGAAATTTGAAATATTACATTTGTTTGGCAATTCATCTATGTAGGTTAGAAACTAAAATATTTGGTTAAAAATTCAAATATTTTATTGAAATTTTTTGTTATATGCCAATTATTACATTTTCTTTAAAAATTCATCTTTTTGATTAAAATTCATCTTTTCAATGAAAATTCAACACTTTGGAATCAAAATTCTACTGCTTGATATTAAATTTGTCTTTTTTAAGTGGAAATTTATCATTTTAGTTAAAAATTTATCTATTTGGTCGAAAACTTGATTTTTTTCTTGAAAATTTGTTGTTTTTTTAGTTGAAATTTTTTTGTTCGAATTTAACTTTTGGATTTTTTGTTGAAACGTGATCTTGTTTAGTTAAAAATTCAACTATTTGTTTAAAAAATCGTCTGATTGGTTTTAAAAAGCAAATTTTTTGTTGTTGTAGAAATGTTATCATTCTCCGTTGAAAATTCGTATTTTTGGCAGAAAACTGATCTTTTTGGTTTAAAAATTTACCCTTTTACGGGTAAAAATGTAACTTTTTTTTAAAAAATGAACTTTTTTGTCAAAAATTTATATATACGAATAGAAAATTCATCTTTTTTACAGAAGATTCAAAAGTTTTAAAATGTGGATGACATTTTTTTGAATAAAAAGCTTTCGTTTATTAAAAATTTGTCATGTTTTGAAAATTTATTATTTCAGCTAAAGATTCATCCCTTTGGGTCTAAATTCGACTTTTTTGTGTAAAAGTCCTTTTTTCCTGTTGAAAATTAATTATTTAAATTATTATTTTCAATAGAAAATGAAACTCTTCCATCTTTTGTTTAAAATTGATCTTTTTTGTTCCAACGTCGTCTTTTTTGGTAAAAAACAGATCTGCTTCGTTTAAAATTATCTCTTTCTGTATTTTTTTGTAGAAATTGAATCTTCTTGGTTGAAAATTCATCTATTTGGTTATAAAATTTATCTCTTTTTGTAGAAATGTCATCTTTATGGCTAAAATATATACTGTTACATTTGTTGATGAATGTCTTCAATAATTTGATGTTAATTCTATTTTCTCAACTAGACTAAATTAAATATTATTTAATATTAATTTGTATTTCTAAGTCGTGAAAAGTTTATTTATCAGGCTATAAATGCAACTATTTTCTTAAAGTTTTATTTATTTTGTTAAAGATTCAACTCTGTTTAAAAACTAAAATGTTTAATTGAAAATTATTTCTGTTTTGTTTGAAATATCAACTATCACATTTTTCGTTTAGAATTCATCTTTTTGAGGAAAATTGAATTTTCCGGGTTAAAAACTCAACTCTTTTATGCTCTACTACAGTTGCCCAAATAAAAAAAAAATCCATTTTATCGCAGGGAGGTATCAATTAGGAGTGTAACCATGTTATCACTACGAATCACCCCTGCTAGTTCTGAGAAGTGCGATCGAAAACTGCATATACATACACAGATCAACAATTGTATTAGCGACCGCGGGTGAGGTGGTGCACATGTACATGCGTCCTGATACCGCCGAGAAGCAATCGTACTCTTCAGTTCGCCGCAACTGTTCAGACCGTGAAGAACCGCCAGTCTCGGGATACAATACACTGCATAAACCATAAAAAATATATATAGACATAGGCATACATTCCATAGACCACAGAATAGGAGTACCTACTTCCATCTATTTAAAGTTTTAAACGAGAGAGACCCGAAGAAATACGAGTCAGGCTCGTTTATCCCGCAAATCTGCGTGGCTGTTGAACCCTTTTTTTAAAGATAGTATTTCTTCAGTCAAGGCACCACACTTAGTCATGAAGGTACCCTTTCTCAATCTGTACAATTGGGGACAACATTTTTTTTGAATATATTCCTGGTGTTCGCGCGAGTGCATTTCTAACTTCCGGTGGCGGAAGCTGTGGTGTTAATGAACTCGAGTAGGAGTTTATGTTATGACTTTCATTCTTCATGGATTCAAGAGGGAAATTTATCGCAATTGTTATCGTTTAAGTGTTTTGCAATATCAGTGCGATTACCGCATCATATAATGTTCGGTTGAGTATTGTATTTCTCTTGAATTCAGTATTTATTTTAATTCACAAGTTTTTTTCAATCAATCGTGTGTGAGTTTTTTATAATAAAATTGTGCGAAATCTGGAATTAGTTGCATATAGTTGTACAGGATCCAAAATAATTATATGATATCTAAAAAAAGGGTTAATTTGAAAATTCATCTTTTTGGTTGAAAATTCGACTATTTTATTAGAAATTCTACTATTTTCATGAAATTTTCATTATTTTTTTGGAAACCCAACTACCAATTATAATATCTACTAAAGCCCCATCAATCTTGCAAATAAAAAGTTCCAAATGAGTAGTTTGATTTCCTCATACAATTTATTTCCAAATTTTTCTAAACATTAGTTCGGGAAAATTTTGAAATGATTTAGGGGCGACCGTTTAATTAATATTTTTTGAACAAACATTTTATTTTGTTCAAAATTAAATAATTTTTTGAAAATTTAACAATTTCGTTAAAAAGTCATCCTTTTAAGTTACAAATTCTTCTATATAGCTTGAAAATCCAACCATTTTATTGCAATTTTTTTCTATCTTAGTTAAGTTTCTTTTTGTAATTCAACTATTTTCTTGACTACTTGTCTTTTTAGTTTGAAAATCTATCTCTTTTTGTATAAATTTATTCTTTTAATATAAAATTACAACTGCTTGGTGATAAAATAACTTGTTTATTGAAAATTTGTATTTTCAAATCGATAATTTAAAAATGTGTTAAAAAATTCCACTATTTGGTGAAAAGTTGAGATAGTTTCTCAAAAAATTGTTTTACGGGACAAATATCGTATACCGCAACAATATGTTTATTGAATTTTATAATATTTAGAAAAAATCAAAAATCCATAAACCAATAGTACGTACCGGGGACATAGTCCAATTTTGGACGTCCCTATGGTGCGTATTAAAAATTAAAAATAGGTGTTTTACGGTAATATCATGGAGAATAAAAAACCCGCTTAAACATATTTTGAAACGTGACATTTTTCCAGACAAGTGCCTAAACCGAAAAAATTAAATTCGAGCAAAAAAATACGTGTGAAATAAACCAAATTTATGAATATTAATAAACATATCATTTATTCATGTTCAAGGTAACCACAATTATGAAATCAAAAAGACAATCCAAGTTCGAATAGGAATTAATCAGGAAGTTAAGGAATGAATTAAAGAAATGTTCTTGTTCGTTAATTATTTATATATTAATTCCTACAAACATAAATAAAAAATGTTCAAACGCATCTTCTATAAATAAAGGAATATTTTTTTAACAAGTAATTGAAACATTCACATACAAAAAATCTTAAATGATTACAAGTATGAACAAAAATATTTAACATAATTTATCGCTGACTTCTGGCCAACTAGCAGATCAAAACATTTTTAACGACGCAATCAAAACTGTCCTCCAATGAATATCAAATATATTCCGTTTTATTCTACAAAAATATATTCATTTAAATTAGATTTATAGTCGACAATGGGAGAGGTAGTCCATTTATTTATTTATCACCTAATCCTAATTAAACTGGTTTCTAAAGTTTATTAATGAGTAGTAACAACATCCTCAGAAAATCAAAAAAAAAAACTTCAGGATTGCAAAATATCAACATTGACTCAGAGAACTAGTACGAATTAGGATTTGTTGATTTTTATGATTCACACTTTACAAGTAAATAATATTTATAATTAATAATATGACGAGTTCCATTTCAAATTAGACAGAGCAAATTTCCAGAAATTTCCCAGTTTGGAGTGTCAGAATGATTTGGTATTCAAGAGTTTGATAAAAAAAATTTCTTTTGTGACAATCATTTGAAGATTACATGATAATTCTTAAAAATTGCTAGGAATTAAAAAAAAATTCCGAACGAGTGTCGATGTTCGAAATTTTATTGAGAGAGAGTTTAGAGTGCCAGAATGATTTGTTATATGGTATTCAACAGCTTAATAAAAAAAATATTTTATTTGTTGCAATCATTCAAAGATTAACTATTAATTTTTTTAACCCACAAGAATTTGAAAAAGCGTTTTTGCTCTTTTTTAATATTTTGTATCGTTTACAAGAAAATTTTTTTTTTAAATATTCGCTGCCTCAAAAGTGCAATAGCCCGCATACGCCTGATAGGATGTCTTTTCTATATTAACAGAAACTTTTTAAAATGATTGGAATTAATCTAAAGATAGGATTTTCCTGAAAATCTTTTTTTCGTGTTTTCAAAATTCGATCGAAAAAACAAAAAAGATTTTTACTTTCACACCTTTTAATTTTTTTCTTCATATTATACTATTTACAGTTGTAGTACGTATTTTCAGCTAGTTATTTAAACCAAATTTAAGAGGGGTTTCACATTCAATATTTAGGAATTAAAAAAAAATTATTTCAGTTCAAATTTAATTCAACACAACTTTAGTTTCAAAAATTCTGGTGGAAAGTATTTTATATTTAGGAATATTTATAAAAAGGTACGACTGAAAAATCCCGAAAAATAAAATTCCTGAATTGGAAAATTGCCGAATAATAAAATTCGTGAATATTTTGTAATATTACCGAATTTTAAATTTTTTCTGGAATTTAAACAATCATTTAATTCTAATTAATTTATTAAAAACACGATAATAAAATATTTTTAAGAAAAAATTTTTTAATGTTTAACGTTTCTAAAACTATTGTTTGAGTTTAAAATAAACATAATTTAAAACAAATTTTCATGCAGGAATATATTTTTTCAATTATTGTTATTTTAAATTTAAAAATAATTTTAGTAACTACAAACTTTAGATATTAAGTTTTTGTATAAAAATATTTGATTATTATATTTGAAAAAGTAAATGATATTTATAAAAAATTTTATGAATTGCTTAAATTCGGGAATTTTCGAGTTCGGATATTTTATAAATTGGCAATCATCTGTCGAGAATTTTATTATTTGGGAATTTACAATTTCTATAATATTATAAATTATTTGGAAATTTTATTATTTTAGAATTTTCCAATTTCGGAATTTTCTTATCAGGGAATTTTATCATTCTGAAATATTCCAATTCCAGAATTTTTGCAGTCGCCTCTGTGAAACAATGGTAAAACCATTTTTTTCAAATCGATGTGAATTTTTTTATTGTTTCTTTTACTAATCTCGAAATTAAAAAATTAGCATCTTTATTTAAAATTTCTGCTTTTAGTCTAAAGTCTTATTAGGTTTGATTATGTTTATGAAAAAAAAATTATTTGCAATGTTTAAAGACAAATTTTCATCATGAAACATTATATTTTTCAATGATTGTTACTTTAAATTCAAACGGTAATTTTTGAAACCTGAAGCATCAAAAATATATATTTTCTTATAAAAGTATTTGATTATTGTATTTTAATAAGTGAATAATATATATAAAATGTATTAATTTGATTTGATTTTTCAGGACTTTTTAGATTTTATGTTGCATAAGAAAACTTAAAATGGGATTGAACTGAAAATTCTCAAAAAATAAAAATCGCGCATAATAAAATTACTGATTTATTAAATTTCCGCTCTGGCTTTATTTCTTTTTTTTTAATGTCATAACTGAAGCTATATTTCACGATTTTTAAGAGCAAAAAGCTTGTCTTTCATTTACGTGTCATATGGGCTCATTATTGTTGATGAATGTCGTTGCAATTCAAATTCATCTTCAGTAATGCAGAGCTTTTTCATTCAGTTTTTTGTTATTAGAAATACAAATCTTCGCCATTCTGAATTCTAATCTTTATATTCTCTATTTCTCTGAATAAAAGCATTAAATTAAAATAAATTAGTTGTTTATAAGATTCCTGATGAAATTTTTAATGAGATTGGTCTTTTTTAAATAAAATATTTAATAACTAATTGAAATTATGTTATGGTTCAAAGTTTTTTGAAGAGATTCCAATTTAAACTAAAATAAATATGTTCATGATGATTTCGAGTTTTGTCTCTATTATTATTTTGTGTTGTTTTTATTTTCTCACTATTTTTAAAAATCATGCAATCAATTTTTATACATATAGAACTATCAAATTTCACGCAAAATAATAATTCTATCTTGTTTTTTTCGCATTTTTCTATAAGAATTAAAAATACAGAGTACCAATTACAAATTACAGTGAATGCATTAAAAGAAGGCACTTGCTCGTGTTATAGAAAAATGTGAAACAAATAAGAAAAATTATTATCTTCCTTTAAAATAATTTTTAAAATTTTTGTTTAATTATATACAATGATAAATGTTAATTAGGCTTACGCGAGTGTTAAGATTTTAAAAAAATAGTCACAAAATTTCAAACTGTTTATGTTTATTCTAACGACGAACGACATGTTACGACATTTTTACGATATTTTTAAATTCACATTTTTACAAAAAGTAACTGTCTATTTTTTAAATTTTTTCTGTTCTTAAAGCAATATAAATATAATTTTCCTGAAATCCTTGAGTTTAAGTTTTATTAATTATCAAACAAGTACGTGACTTTTAAACACAAAATAATAATTTTCTACCAAAAAAGACGATTTTCTTACTAAAGTGATGAACCGTTAACTAACAAAATTAATTTTTAACAAAGAAATTCAACTTTTATCCAAGTAGTTGAATTTCTTGTAATATTTTAATTTTGAATTAAAAGCAATTAAAATCATAAACAAATTTAACTAAATAGTTGAATTTAAATATTTAACGAAAGAAGATGAGTTCTTGACAAAAAATATTAAAGTGACAGACAAACTAAAAAATATTTTAATTTTAAATAAAAAATAGTTTAATTCGTCAAAAAAGACGAATATTTTAAAATTAAAAAGATGTCTTTTTAACAAAAATGTTGAATTTTCCACCGAAAAAGATTTTTTAAATCTAAAAAGATAACAAAATTGCCTTAAAATCTGCCAGATTTATTAAAAATAATTTTGGAAATCTTTTGGAATCTTTTAAAATCTTTGTAAATATTCTCTCATAATAATGTTTTTTAAACGAAATATCATTTTAAAGTTTTCCAGAAATCTTATAATTAAAATCCTCAATTTTGTAATCGAAATATTTCAAAAATTGCATTTTTTTTAATTTCTTGCAATATTTTTAAATATAAAATTATTTTTGTATCTTAGCAAAACTATTAAATATCTCTTCAACTATTTTTTTCTAGAATTTTATGATCTTGCAAAATTAAAAAGTTATGCTTGAAAATTAATTTAGAAAATATAAAACATTAAAATTTTCCTCGAAATCTTAATAAAACAAGTATTAGCTTAGAACCTTTAAAAATCCTCAAAAAGCTTCAAAATTTTATTCCATAATCTTCAAAAATCTATATTTTGCTTAAAATTGGTTGAAATTTTTAGAAATTTTAAATTATTTTCTAAACTTTTCGAAATTTCAAAATAAAACAATGAAATTTTTTTTGTAATTTGTTGATATACCGCAAAAATGAAAAAAATTTCGTAAAATCTTCCAGATTCTTTTTCGACATATTTTAAAATCTTTCAAGCTTTAATTTAACCTTTTTAAATAAAACATAAATAATTTGATATTTACCCGAAAGCCTTATTCTCGCTAATGGTGTAGAGCCAAAAATATGAAACCGAAATCGAAATGAGGTTTTTTTATTAAACAAAAACTAATTTAAAAAAAAAGTTGAATCCGCAACCAAAAATATGAATTTTGAATAAAATAGTTACATTTTTAAACACAAAGGTGAATTTTAAAATAAAATTGTGAATGTATATAGTTCTAACAAGCGAGTTTAATACATTAAAAAAAAACAAATTTTCAGACAAATTAATTAATTTTCAACAAACCCCGATTTTTAAGTCAAGAAAGAAAAAAAGTAAGTGAAACTAAAATATGAAGAGAAAAATCCTTTTTAATACAGAATAAAAATTTCCAATAACCATTTGTTTTTTGAGTGTATTTGATTCAAGTTTATATAAATATAACTTTCCTAAGTTTGTCATGAAAATTCGAAAAGAATTTGAAAGATTTCACACATGTCGAAAAATATCTAAAACATTTCTAAGATTTGTTTATTTTACATAATTTGACAAGATATAGCGAACAAATTCAGTCAGTTCAAAAGATATTTGGATTTTTTGACGCTTCGTAGAAAATTAAAAATTTGCTTAATTTTCGGAAATATTTTAAAGCTTAAAAATATTTTTAATAACTTAAAAAGTTCCTAAATATCTTTTAAAATAAATCGAACTATTCAATAACCAACAATATTTTTATTTTCAATCAAAAACAGTTGAGATAAACCAAGAAAGATAAATTCTACACAAAATTATTAGATTCTGTATCAAAAAAGATTTATTTTTAACCAATTGTGTTAAAAAAAAATAAACATTTTTTCAATGAAGCGAATTTTTTTTAAAACAGTTTAATTTTTTAACCCGAAAATATGAATTTTCCACAACACGGTTTTTTTTAAACAAATGATTGAATTTTCCAGCAAATACTTGAATTTTATAGTGAAATTAGATTTCCATTAAAAAAGACCATTTTTTAAACCAAAAAGACGAATTTTCAACAAAACAGTTAAATCATAACCAAAATTTTTAATTTAAAACCAAACATTTGAAATTTCAATTTTTAAAAAAGAATAAATTTTAACAAAATTGGTCTATTTTTATAAAAAAATAAAAATTTCGATTGGCTATTTATTTTTTTATTTTTTATATCTATACCAAATTTCAGAAAAAAATTGAGGAGTTTAAAATATATTTAGGTCTTCTTGACGCTTAGAAAAACTTTACGAATATTTTATAAAGTTTTTTTAAATCTCCCGGATTTATCTTCGACAATTTTAGAACCCTTTTGTAATATTTTATAATCTTCTTAAATATCCTTTTTATACCAATTTGAAAAATTTTAAAATCACTTTATATATTCCCAGGAATCTTTAGAAAATTTTTGTATTCTCTTAAAACCTATCAAAATCTTTAAAAAGAACTTCAGAGTTATATTAAAAAATCTCAAAAAATTTATATTTTCATAAATTTTGAAAAAATTCTGAAAAATTCGAATCTTCCAGATTATTTTTTGATCATTTTGGAAATCTTTGGAATGTCTAAAAATCTTCTTAAACATTCTCTTAAAATAAATGTAGCCAAAAAAAAATCATTACAAATTTTCCGATTAATCTTAAGATATTTGTTTTATTCTCTTGAAACCTTTTAAAACTTTTGCAAATCTTCTAAATTTGTAGTTTTTTCAAAATACTCAAATATCTCTTAAACTTTTTCGAATTTTTTCTAAAATTTTCTTCCAAATTTTTGGGAATCTTCTAAAATCTGCTTAAATTTTGTTAAATATTTTCTTTAAAATAATGTTCAATTCAAAAAATTAATTTGAATCCCTGGAATCTTAAGAAAAAAAATTATTATAAAAAAATTTTTAGAGTCCTAAGCTCGTTACAAATAAAATTTAGGGAGAAAGTATATACAAAAACGCAAAATAAAATCCGAATTCTTAATCGACCTGGAAGTAAATGATAAGGAAACCACTATTTTTTTATAAAACCATTAATTATTATAAATTCATTCAATTGAATAGCTTATCATATCAATAATCAGTGATCCTTTTTAAAAAAAAGTATAATTTATCACTTTCCAGTTTTTATTCCTCATTTTCTATATCCATTAGAATTCTAATAGCTAGATTACAGTATCACATCTCAATAATATGTTATTATTTCCAGTTTTTGAAAACATGCATAATATTTCATAACAGCAAAGCAAATACATTTTTTGTCGCATTTTTCTTATAGAAAAAAAATGTTGAATCATATTTGTAGGAAAAATAGTATTTTGCTTTTTTATGTTCTTGATCATATAATATATCAATGTAAATAGAACATTTATAAAGACGCAATACATAATACAAGATTTGACTGATTAAATTAGTCCAACACGTATTGACTAAAAAATCATTTATTTCTACTGAGAAAGCAATCGTTTCAACAGATGATTCAGTCAATATTGCTGACTGAATCAAACAGTCACTTGATAACGACTGATTTTCAGTCAATAGACATGATTAATTTGTTTCATATAATTAAATAGTAAAACTATTTCTAATTTAATATTTTTCAATAAATTTCTACATTTGAGAACTCACCTATTTTGGTTAAAAGTTTAACTACTTTGTTGAAAATTATTTTTTTTTACTTAAAATTTGATCATTTTAGTTGAAAACTTAATCCTACGTTTAGAAATTTCGTTAATTTAGTGAAAATTATGTTTTTCAGCTGAAAATTTAACTATTTTATTTTCGGTTGAAAATTGTTCTTTTTCGACTAAAAATTCAACAACATGGTTGAAATTTGATTATTTTTCTTGAAAATTCGTCTATTTGGTTTGAAGAATCATTTTTTTCTGGATTTTTTTCTTGGTTAAAAATGCAACAGTTGGTTGAAAAAAAATGAACTTTTTTTCATGAAAATTCAAAATCTCTTTCGTTTAAAATAGCAGCTATTACATTTTTTTAAACAATTTTTTATTTCAAAATTTACTTTTGAAATCTTCTTTGGTAGAAAATTATTCTGGTCGAAAAATTCATTTTTTTCTGTTTGAAAATTTAACTGTTTGGTCGAATGTTGAAATAATTTGTTAAAATGTAATTTTTTGGTTGAAGATTCATTATTTTAGTAAAAAAATGTATCTTTTTTGTTGAAAATGTAATCATTTTGTTAAAAAATAATTTCTCTTTTCTTACAAAAGTACTCTTTTTTTGTTATAAATTCAACTTTTTGTTTAAAATTCGAATTATTTTGTTGAAAATTCTTATTGTTTAATTAATATTTTTAATCTGAAGATTCAAATTTTTGGCTGACAATTCTTGTATTCGTTGAAAAGTAATTTTCTTAATTAAAAATTCAAATATTCTATTTTTGTTTGATAATTCATATTTTTTATTTTACAATTCAAATGCTTAGTAAAAAATTCATTTATTGTATTTGAAAATTTAACATCTTTGTTAATTTTTTTAAATTACTCTATTTAATTGAAAGGTCTTGTATTCTGTTTAACAAATAATCTTTTTTGTGAAAATTATAATATTTTGTGTAAAAATAATTTTTGGTGGGTTAAAAATTTATTTTGTTAGTTGGAAACTGAGAATCTCTTTCTTTACCTATTTGGTAAAAAATTATTTTTTTTGTTGATAATTAATCTAAGTTTTTGAAAATCAAATAATTTTTTTGAAAATTCGTTTTTCTCTATTGAATCGAAATCTTCGTAATTGAAAATTTATCTATTCTATTTTTGCTTCCCATTTGATATTTTTTAATTCCAAATTCAAGTGTTTGGCAGAAAATTCATGTATTTTTTTTTAAATTTGGCATCTTTGTTAATTTTTTTAAATTACTCTTTTCACTTGAAAGGTCTTGTATTTTGTTTAACAATTAAAGTTTTTTGTAAAAATTATAATATTTTGTATGAAAATAATTTTTGGTGCGTTAAACATTTATTTTGCTAATTGAAAACTGATAATCTGTTTCTTTACCTATTTGGTTAAAAAATTAGTTTCTTTTGGTTAAAAATTAATCTAAGTTTTTGAAAATCAAATAATTTTTTTGAAAATTCGTTTTTCTCTATTGAATCGAAATCTTCGTAAT
>JAAAKG020114886.1:0-15303 GCA_010014905.2 Druon quercuslanigerum
TGTTAAGGAATAGGAAGAAGGTGAAAGAAAAAATGTAAACCCTTAGGGGACACATTAGAAGCTTCCACTAACTAACTTGATTCCTAAAGGATAATAGTTATTCGGTTCATCGTTAGCTTCGCCTAAAAGCAGAACCGAGCAGAACATAAAAAAGCTGTTTTTGTAGAGAATCGTATTTTTTATTCAATAATAAAAAATTGCCCTATCAGCGGCATCAGTTTGGATCAGTTTTTGCTTTCGTAACTTACCATGCTAGTTAGCGGACGCACCGCAGGAAGAGAATGTGCTCGGTTTTGTTTTTGGCTGAACCTAACGACAAAACGAAATACTAATTCGTTAGTTTCGCCTAAAAGCAGAACCAAGGAGATTCGAACAGAACATAAAAAAGCTGTTTGCACAGAAAACAGATTATTACTATTTAAATTTTCCATGAAAATACCAGCTTTGCCGAAACCGAAAAAATCATGTAAGATTCAAAATAAGTTTCAATGATATTTTTAATCAAATTTTTTGCGCTTTAGCTAATTATTATGAAATGAAATACCTTACAAGAACAAGCTTGTTATTTTTAATTTGAGAAATGTTTATACTCTGGTCTTAACTTTGGTGGTCACTTGCAATTTTATTGGGAAATTTAATTATACTTCTCATTTTCAGGAAATTTTTTTAAAGCTTGGCTGAGGTCAGAATTTTTGCATCAGATGTTTTTTAATGTTTGTAAGTTTCATATTTCGGAAATTCATTCTAATGAAAAAATCGTTTATTTTAAATATTTTCTTTGATGTGACTTTTCGGTTTTCCCAAATTAATTTATTTCCTAAGCAGGTAAATTGCCCTAATATTCAAAAAGAAAAGAAAATGTATAATTTTTATCATAAAGAAAGTTTTAAAAGTTTTATTTCAAGTACCCACAGTCAAAGACAAACGAATAGAACTTAAAAATGTAATCTTGGATTTCTCAATGAAGTTTGAAATTCGCGCGCTCGAATTTCTTCCTTACCGACTGTAGCACAAAACAATTGAAAGTACTTTAAAGCACACACGAGTGACGCTCTCCTGACTAATCAGACGTTGTCTCGATCCTGTAAGTCTTGCTTCTCTCTTACACCCACCTGATTGCATTTTAAGTTCCTCCTTGCATCTAACTTTTTCTTCACTAATTTGTCTGAAACGAAAGTTGGTAGAATGCGGAAAATTCGACATTTTCCATAAATTAAAACAATTTATGTAGAATTGAAACTTGAATTACAAACAGTGGACTAATACATTACCAGTTTCTCGTTGCAGAGTTCAGTTCACAGTTTGAATGTTTGCCTACTCAGTTGGAAAAAAAACTAAGGATGACTCAGATACGTCTTTGGGACATCCCTAAGGCGTCTTTTATAGCATGTCTTTGGGACATCAGGGAGTCTCTGAAAACGTCTATGGTCAGTACGAAACATATTTCGAGCATTTGCATGTCTTTTCAACGTCTTCAGGACATCTTTAGTACATTGGACGTCTTAGAGACGTTGATAGAGCTGACATAGGACCACTAGGTGATGAGGTCCCTATTCCTCCCAAAAAAAACTCCTTCTCCTGCCTAACCTTATTTTTCTGTTGGATCTCGTTAATATGCCGAGCCTCATCTTCATGCCAACTTCAGGTGTCCTCCTGCCAGGCATCTTTTTCTGACTATTTTTGGACTTAAACTTTAAGATCTTAGATTTGTTCGAATCATTCCAAATGAGAATTCGAACCGGATATTTGAAATTCAAAGATACGCTTTTGCTCCCAATGAACCATTTCGATTAAAAACAATAAGAAGTGTCCTTAAGTCCATTCCAAAGGAAGAACAAATTATATTATCAACGGCAAGTGGTGATGTCTTTGTAATATTGGAAAAATTTAAAAAACAAGCTCGGTTTTCTAGTTTGGAAAGGAATAAGCTTATGTAAAATTAGAATTTCTCGCTGTTCGTGAAACAGAACTGAATTTTTCGGTTGGAACAGAACTCAGGTGTATTAAAAGGAATTGAATTAATGCAGTCAGAATCCATTTTGATGTCAGTGAGTGGTACAGCTTGTCTCGTTTACCAGTGGGCACAAAATTGTGAAAATCCCAAGAATGTTCTTCGGACGTTCTTAGGACAATCAACGTTTAGTTCAATCAACGTCTCTAAGATGTCCAATGTCCTCAACATATCCTGAAGACGTCCTGAAGACATGGACGTTCTTAGGACATCTTTCGGACTGACATTAGACGTCTTAAGAGCATTCCTAGGATTCTCAAACTAATAAAACTTCTCAGGAATCTCTCCTGCATACTGTCCACGTTCTGGTGCCCTTTCCGTCCCCAGATCACTACTTCGTAGCTTATTAATAAACACGCTGAAGCATCAAGCACCCAAAATCTCATGTTCCAATTTTACACAAATCATTCTTTTCCTATACGTCATACCTACCTCATTAATTACAAAGTCTTTCTTTCTTCAGACCCGTAGCTGAACTCCTCCTTTCGCTCGACACAGGCACCCTAGTTAACTTAATTCCTCCAACTCTTCCACCGTATCTCCGTACACTTTCCAATCATATTCTACTTTTGCGATTCTTTATCTTGAACACATCTCTCATCATACTCTCCATTCTCTTTCTCTCTCGCCTTTTTGTTTTGCTATCCTCGCCCAAACATTTGTCTCTTTGAAACATTCCTTTAGTCTCTCAACCAGATATTCATCTACCTCCAATTCTTGCATTAAATTCAATAATACGCTCCTTTAAAATCAAAATATAGTCCACTAATTTACCTTTCTTTCTTCCTAAAGTAATAATCTCTAGATAATTGAGTACAAAAATTTTGTACATCGTTCTCATCCCATTCAACTTTTAATTCAACTTTCTGTACATGAGAATACTTCGCAGTACTCTTCGTCTTGAACTTGGTTATATAAAAGTTCTATTGACCCAATATTTAAAAAGAAAAGAAAATATTTTTGTAGAGAGTAATTGTCACGTCGAGGATTTTTATGTATTATAACCTCTTAATAATAAAAATATGGTTTGGTCTAATGTAAACAACATTGTGATCTGTAAGGATAGTCTGCTCCCAGTGTCATTATTCATACCTGCACTAGATTCAGGTTCAAAGCAATGTCCTGGTATATGCTCTTAGCAACAATATTGTGGCTGTAAGAGTATTTGTTATGAACTACTATTCTGCAGCTATCATTTATGTGCTCAACGGATTCATTAAAATCACCACAAAAACCGGGACTCGTACTCCAAAGGTAAGTGGAGTATATGCTTTTGGTTATTTTTGGTGCAGATTACTTTGTCCAGTATATCGATGACAAATATTTCTGTTTCAGAAATGCGTTTGACACTCCTTAGCCACGGGTTGGATACCTCGTTATTCAAGTAGCGTTGATTAGGAATACTGGAATACTGTTTCTATAAAGACTTCCATCACCATTCCTGTTGAATAGGTTCGAGAGTGGAAGCATGTATGCTTGTATTATTCGGATTAGCGAGGTTGAGAGGCTTCTAATTCCTAACTTCTTCACAGATGATGTTGTCAAGTTAGGTTACCCGCTTGTTACTGAAGTATATCTTTAATTGAGTGATCTGCGAACCACACGTCCTTAACCGTGGATGTCACTGCACAGTGTGTTAAAATCATTACATTTTAAAAATCTCATTGCCTATTTATGATCAACATCATTAATTATTTTTTGAAAGAAAAATGATAAAGTCTTTAATACAGAACAAGGCCCTTTAAGTTAACGTGAATAAAACAAAAAGTATGGGGTTTGAAGGAAAGGATTATATAATATTATACAACACTGCCTTAAACAAAGAGAGGATGGAAGAATTTAATAAGTTGATCAGTTTAAAACTGCATTTTGGAATACTACAATCATTATTTTATTATTCCTTATTATTGTCCATTTCTCGTTGCAGGGTTGAGTTTACAGTTTGAATGTTTGCTTAATGGCGACCCCATTCCTGGTGTTCATCGTGGGGGACCTTTTTCTACTTCTGGAAGAAAATCTCCAGGAATCTCTCTTCCTCTTTATAGACCACATTCTCTAGAAAGGACTTTTTCTTTTGACAGTCATCATTCATCTGCCCGGTTTCCCCCTTCTGCCAAGCTATTTCCTCATGCCAGGTCCAGGTCCCCTATTACCTAGCACCATTAGTCTCAAATGTTTCGATTTAATCTTGAAGAACTTGGATCCAATCGACTTTTCCCCCAAAAAAATCAGAAACAGAAGTAACTTTAAGCACATACCAGCCGAAGGATAATTGTATTATCAATGTTCAATAGTGATGTCTTTTCAATATTGGAAGAAATACCAAACAGGCAATCGACTTATCGTGGAATATTTACAATACTTGAAAATGATAAAATAAAACGGGCTACAATAAACATGTACAGCGGCGCGGTTAAAATATTTATCCTTGAAGGAATTGCAGAATGTCCATTGGGTTAAAAATAACGCAATCAACAAATGTTTTAGAATATCACAACTACTACCAGTGTCAACGAAAATTCTTTACGCAATAATTCTATACTTTTAAATTTCCTTCTGCTAAAACTCATTTGGCTTTAAAGAATTAATTCTCATCACTTGTCTGCTTGATAAGAGTGTTTCCAAAATGTGAAGTTGATTATATTACGCTACAGTCGAGAATGATCTACAAGGCTAGCACGTGCAATACTAAAAATGACTGCTGATTTTGAAATCTGATTTTTCGTTAAAGAAAGAAGGAGAAACTGCTTTTTAAACCAGTGGCATGACCTAGGGAAGTTGTAGCACAAACCTCGGATTTATACCATGTGGTGTTTGAAATCAAATCTTTAGGTTCAGCCAATGAAACTTCATAAGATGTTCAAGGGTTTCTTAAGATATGGCTACAACTTTTGAAGCATGTCTGTGTTGAGTTTTAGTATAGGGAACCATGCTCGTCAAAAAGCCAAAATCGAGGAATATAATCATAAAGCTTATAACTTCGTTTAGATTGAACAATATACAAAATTTTAGACTTTTTTATAATCAGAAGTTCTCATTTGCGATGTCATTCGTAATATCGATACAAGATTTTTTTAAACTTAAAAAGTCGACAAAATAACTTAAAGCTTGTAAATGATCCCGGAAAAACAACCGCAATGCAAGAATACCGTAATGTTGTTTTTACTTTTGATATTTAAAAATTTCTCTTTCATAATCTCCCCAGAGAATCGAAGCCATAGGAAACTTAGTAAATTCCTTTAAAACCACCCCAAATAATAAGAGAATGATAAAAAATCAGAAAATCTTTTAAAAAGCTTAAGGTTCGTAAATATTCCATGATTTTATAACTTAAAAAGAGATAATTAATAATTACCAAAATAATATCGAGGGAGGGAAATAATATACTAAATACGCTAAAAGCTACCCTGTATTAAACATTATTTTAAAAATGTTAAAAAGCAATTTCTAAACCGTTGTAACGCGGGGAATTGCACAGTTAAGAAATCCCGTAATACCTGAAATAAATTACCTTCTTTTTAGATTACAATTTTCTGGTCAAAAATTCAGCTGCTTGGATGATAGCTGCTCCACGTTTCTAAAATATAAATTTTTTGGTTATCTATTGATATTTATTATTTACTTATAACAACTAAACAAGTTTTCAGAAATGAAAAATCTGTGCTAAAAAGCTATTGTCCTGTAGATTAATTTTCTTCTTTTGATGAACTATTTTGTAGAAGAAAAGTCGGCTAACAAGGATTGTAAATAATATTGCTTTAGTTGTTTAAATCTACTTGACCTTAATCATATTTTCCACCTCGAAGTCTCAGAGCTTCTCAAGGTGGAATAATATTGATACATACTTTAATATTAAATAGAATTATCTCATTTTCTCAAGGTAAAATGGTTATAAACGTGCGATAATGGATCTTCTCATAAATAAATTATGTGCTGCTAATTAAAATCGGTCACGTCACTAAGTCCGATAATTATCCATGTACGATATGTATGTTAGGAAAGGGTAAAACGCAAGTATCTCAGAACAATATGGTCGTATATATACGAAACATCAGATAATTAATTAGCTGCTCTTAAAATTCTTCATTTTTCAATTTTTCCTACTTTAAAAAAAATGCGGACTTTATCTTCTCTGGTCTTAACCGTGGTCGTTGTTCTTAATTCTATTGGTAAGCAAAGAAAAAATGAATACCATTTCTTTATATTTTTATAGTGAGAATTTTGGAACATCTATTATACGTTAGTAGATATAAAATACTATGTAAACTTTATGATAATAAGTAATATTTATTATTATTATTCATATCATTTTTGACTAACCAAAATTATGTTTTTAAATTTTGATTGTGATTTACAAGTAAGAAAAAATAGATTGGTGTGTAAATGTTTCTAATTGCTCAAAATAAATACATATACAAAATCCATCTTACACACTCATCCATCCTATATCTGCATGCTCTCACTCCTTCCTCTTACCCTCTTTTTCTATCTACACAAAAAACCGCTATTTTGACTTTTTCAACTACAATCCTTCTTACCATTGTTCCATCCTTTTCCTCACTACCTCCAAATTTTCTACCTTTTACTGCTAATTCTTTTCTCACCCCTGACACCATGCCTCCCATCCTTTAACGTGTTTTTTTCTTGCTTCTTGCATTGTCCACACATAACCTTTCGGCAACATTCTTTTTTATCTCCTTCCAGTCCTTCTCATCTGCCCAAGTTTCTCTCATCATAATCACATGCCACTTTTCAAACCTAACACATTACAGAAAGCTATTACCACGTTTCTCCCTTCCCTTTGCTCTTCAATCCTCCTCACTTTCACCTCTTTGGCGATTGGAAACCTCTCTGTTCCCTCTCGAGACTCTTTTTCGTCACCTTCCCCCTACCTTTCTCAAAACCTTTTCCTTTTTTCCTTATTTCTTCTAATTCTTCATCCCAGCAGCATTCCGCCCCATTTATCCATAACCTGTCTCTCCTTATCCACACTATGTACCCCTTTTTCCTCTATACTCAAGCCCTCTGCTCTATTTGCCATCTCCTTTTCCTCTCCCTCCATGTCAGATCTTCTTCAATTCTTTCCCTTCTCCATCTCAATAATTTTTTTCCCTCCATAATTTTCTTTCTCTCCTCCTCACTTCCCACTTTTACTAAAAACAATCCTTCTTTTCCTTCCTTCGTCCCTCCTATTCGCTTAACTCCTTCTACCCTTACCTGCACTCTAATGTCTCTCAAGAGATTTTTTATTTCCACCTCATTTGTTTCACTCTCCACTTTAAGTCCCTTAACTACTAAGTTATTTTTCCTTTTTGCCCTTTCTTCCCCTTCCAATCTTCTTTCAAGCTCACTCCGTCTTTTCTTCAATCTTTCATTTTCACTTTGCACGTTCTTTTAATTCCCTATAACTATTTCCTCATTCTTTGCTTGTTTTCCCATACGATCATTCCTAATTTCTAAATTGCGTATCCGTCTGTCCAACTGTTTTATCTTAATATTTCTCTGTCTATCCGCCATGCTCTCTAGTTTACCCCAAACCTTGTCTTTCTCCTCCTTTCAGCATTATCCACTTCTTCCTATTTTTCTCTATCCTTTTTCACTTCCCCCCTTACATCTCCCAATCTCTTTCTTGTTTTCTCTCTAAACCTTTTTGTTATCTTGTTATCTTTGTCCCTTTCTAAATCAGCGTCCCCTCCCAGTGGGCCAAAAAATTAAAAGTGTCCTAGAGACGTCTTTTGGGCATCTTACGGATGCTCTTAAAACGTCTAATGTCATTTCGAAAGATTTTTCAAAAACGTCAATGACTTTAGGACATCTTTAGGACATTGGACGTCTTAGAGACGTTGACTGGACTGAAATAGGACGTCCCAAAAACGTCCTACGGACGTTTTACGGACTATTTTTCCACTCCTAACCTCACAAACTTCACACACTCCATATTTTCGCTTCAAACTTATTCACTTAACCTTATTCCTTATTCCTTATGTCTTACTCCTTATTCCTTATTCCTTATTTCTTATTCCATATTCCTTATTCCTTATTCTTTTTTCCGTATTCCTTATTCCTTATTCACTCAACCTTATTCCTTATTCCTTTTCACTCGATCTCGTTACTCTCTGCCCTTTCTGCATCCACTTAACCTTATTCCCATCACAAAACCCAATAAACCAGCACTTAACACAACCTAGTGGGCACAAAACTATAAAAATCTCAAAAATCTCCTTGGGACGTTTCTAGGACGTCCTATGCCAGTCCAATCAACGACTCTTGACGTCTCATGTCCTAAAGATATGCTAAAGATGTCTTAAAGACATGGACGTTTCTAGGGCATCTTTTGTATTGTCATTAGAAGTCTTAAGAACATCTATAGGATGTTTGAAAGACATGACATAGAAGACGTCTCTAGGACATCCCTAATTTTTTTGCCCACTGGGAAAAGAGTACTTTAGCGATCGGTATCGGAAACGGAATACCTATTGAGTAGGAACTGTAATTTATTTATATTTATATTTAAACATTCTGAATGGAAAATTGCATTTTTTAAACAAAATTATAATTTTAATGTAAAGGAGGTATTTTTGAACAAAATTTAAATTATGAATTGGGACAGAAAATTTTACAGAAAAAATGTATTCTTAGTTGAAATGGAGAATTTTCGAAAATAATTAAAATTCTTGATTCTAACAGGGATTTTTTCAGAAGAATTTTATTTCGGAGTGGAAATGAAGAATTTTTTCAAGAACTAAGATTCTGCATTTAAAAGGGGGATTTTTAATTTTTAACTAATTCTGAGCTAGAATAAAAATTCTCTATGGATAAATAAATTTTTTAAACTAAATTATTATTCTGTGTTGAAAAGCGGTATTTAAAAAAAATGTTATGATTTGAAAGAGGGAATTTTACACAAAAATTCTAATTCTTAGTTGAAACGGAGAATTTTCGAAAAGTATTAAAAACCGGATTTGAACAAGGAATTTTAAATCTTTTACGCATTTTGAATAAACTGGAATTTATTCACAAGAATAACAATTCTGAATTGAACATTGAATTTAAAAAAATTATTCTGATTTGAAACAAGGTATTTTTAAACAATATTTAAATTATAAATTGGAACAGGGAATTTTAATTTAAGTATTATAATTCCAGATTTGCAAAAGGATTTTTTCAGCTGAATTTTATTTCCGAGTTGAAATAAAGAATTTTCTTAAATAAATAAAATTCTGGATTTGAATACGGAATTTTCAATGTTTTACTAATTTTTAGCTGAAATTGGAATTTATCCAAGAGACTAACAATTCTCTGTTGAAAATTAAAATTTTCAAACAAAATAATTATTCTGTGTTAAAATGCGGGATTTTTTGAAAAGAACTTTCAATTTTGAATTGGAACAGCCAATTTTAGAAAAAAGTCCGATTATTAAAATTGGTTGAAATTGAAAATTCTCGAAGAGAATTACAGTTCTAGATTTTAACAGGGAATTTTTAATAATTCTCCTGAACCTATTTTTTTATTATTAAAATGATTATTTTCTAATTCAAGAAGTTCAAAATTCATGTATTTTGTTAAAAATAGTCTTTTTGGGTAAAAAATAACATTAACAGAAAAAGAACAGAAGTTATTTTTCGTTGTGGGTAATTTTATTTCCTTCTGTGAATCTCCTTTCCTAATAATTCCAGTGGGTAAAAAAAATTAGGGATGTCCTAGAGACGTCTTTGGGACATCCCAAGGATGTCTTTTACAATATGTCTTTTGGACATTCTGGGGATGCTCTTAAGACATCTAATGTCAGTCCGAAAGATGTCCCAAGAACGTCCATGTCTGTAAGACGTCTTTAGGACATCTTTAGGACATTCGACGTCTTAGAGACGTTAATTGTGCTGACATAGGACGTACCAGGAACGTCCCAAGGACGTTCTAGGGATTTTTGTAGTTTTGTGCCCTCTAGGTATCGTGTTATAGATTAATTGCAGAACCACTTTGTAGAAAAAAATGTAGCCAAATTAGATTGAGAAAAATATTTCTCCATTTTCTGAAATATAAGTGACATATTTGTATGTGTTGCACCTGAAAAAGATTTGCCAAAGAGTGATTTAATACTTACTCTTTAAACATTCTTAATCTCTCTTAGCTCCCCAAAGTAGAATAATATAGATACGTACTTTTATTTCAAACGAAATAATCTTGATTTATGAAGGTCAAATAATCATAAACGTTCGATTCTTTATCTTCTAATTAATAAAGTATGTGATATAGCTTAAAAATTTCCACGCATACAAAAAAATATATATATATATACAGAAAAAATCAGAATCTTCAATATTGACGCTGCTCACAAATTTCTGGGGTTATCAATTTTTAATTTTTCTTGAAAAAATGTGGAATTTTTATAATCTGGTCTTTTATAGACTGGTTTTTTATAGTGATTTCCCAGTGGAGACAAAATTTTACATATCCCAAGAACGTCCTTGGGACGTTCCTAGGACGTCCTATGTCAGCCCAATACGTCTTTAGGACGTCCAATGCCAAAAAGAGGTCCGAAAGACGTCTTAAATACATGGACCTTTTTGGGACATCTTTCGGACTGACAGTAGATACCTTAAGGATGTCCCAAAGACGTCTCTGAGACATCCTGAATTTTTTGCCCACTGGGTTTCTTATAAATAAGTCAATAAGTGTAAAATACTATCTACACTTTATGATTGTATACAACTATTATTATTGATGTCACTTTTTTATTACTTAAGGATAATAATTAAACATATTTTCTGGACTGAAATATGACATTTTTATCTTAAAATTAAATAAAGTAAATTTAAATATTTAATTCCGCAATACTTTACGTTGCATTATCTAATTATCATTATGTAAATAAAGTTTAAAATGTTATGAAATCGAGTTATTGTATGAAGCTTTTCATAATAACAGGTTTTTAATTAATTACAATAAATAATTAAGATAGCCTTTAGAACAACTCGGGCAACTTCGATTCCACAACTTATACCAATTTATACGATTTATACAATTTACTGCCACCAAAATAAAAAAATGTAGAGCATTTTCTTAATTTGATTTTTTTTTTTATTTTACATGTTAGAAATTTGGTCAAAATTTTTTATAGATAGAAAGTAAAATTGCAAATTATCCAAATGAAAATATATTAGCAAATTTCATTTATAACTAATATCCATCCAAATTTCTGCTGGATTTCAAGTATATGTATTTCGAAACTATTCTCAGAAAATTGTTTGTTTAGACAAAAATTCAAAAAGTTAGATAGTTTTCAAAAATATGTAATTTTTTCTTAGGATAATTAATTTTACAAAAATAATTCTACAAAACAAACATTAAATTTTAAATATTGAGATAAAAGTAAATATTGTAATCTGTAAAAAATAAAAATATTCAATAATTTATCATTTTATTAATATTTATAATGATTATTGGAAATTAAAACTCACGATTAATGGAAATAAACTATACAAATGTATATTTATTATTAATGCTAGAAATATGTCGAATATTTGTAACCAACCGAAGACTTTAATTTTTTTATATAATTTTAGATTTTAGTGAAGTTTGATATTGTAAAAACATTAATCAGTTGATAAATTAATAATCAGTTTACAAGATAAAAACGAACGAACAATTATTTTCATTGATACATTAAAATTATTTCTACTTTATATTTTTATAAAAATTAGAATTTTTAATAACATTTTCAACTAATTTAAGAAAACTTGCAATATATTTGTGAAAATTGAACTCAGATACTCATTTCACAACATTATAGAAACTTACAAAAATTACATAATTGAAATAAAGTTATTTCAGAAATAAATAAACTTTTATTATAGAAAATAAAAGCATCAAAGAATTACTTTCTATTGATTAAAAAAATTATATAACAGGAATACCTATAACAGGTCACTTAATTTTAAGAAACTAAATTTTTATATAATTAAATGTTCAAAAAAAAAAAATACTGAGCTAATAATTAATTAATTATTTTACAATATGAAAAGCATTTGACTATTACTTTCATTGACGCATTCATATAATCTTTGCTTAATATATTTTTTTTAAATTTGAGATTTCATTTCTTGAAATTTGATTAATTAATAAAATTTTTCACTAATTTCAGAAATTTTAAGGTTTAATAGAATAAATTAACAGTTATTCAGTTGAAAATATAAAGAGCATTAAACAATCATTTGCATTCAATCATTATAATAATTTTTAAATCATTTTTTTAAAATTTGAAACAGCATTTCTATGCGTTTAATTTATTATTAACCTCTAAAACTAATTTCGAAAAATATTAAATTATTAACTAATAATTTTAAAATTTTAATTTAGATACCTCTTTCACTTCACAATCATTACAATAATTATAAAATTTAATAAAGGCATTCGAAAGAGAAAATAAATCCTCATGTATTTCAATATTGTTCTCAAAATTTTTCAACTAAAAATTAATTAAATAAAATTAAATAAAAAGCATCAAGCAATTATTGCTATTAAAAAAATCAAATTACTTTTCTTTTTATGTATTTTGTTTCATTTTAATTTTAATTGTAGAATATCTTTATTTCGTTGATAATGTTTCAATCGTTAAAAAACCCTTATTTTAATTGAAAATTCAAATAATTTAAAGCTTTAAAACATTATTTTCATCTAAACGTTTAAATAATTTTTAATTTCAATATTTTATAAATTCGAACGTAATTAATGAGAAAAGAACACAAAAAAAATTAATAATTATTTTCATTAAAATATATGTAGATATAATTTTGAAAATTGAATTCAGATACACATTTTCCAACATCGCAAATATTAGAAAAAAATGATTGTAATGGAGATATTTGAAAAAACAACCTGCCCGCCACGCAGGTACATTCTAATAGCGAGCAACTTTTAAAATGAAAGGTCCAAGCATCGATAACTTTCATTTAGTGATTGTGAATTCTCTTCAGTTAAAGCTCCTTCGGCTTTAACGAACACAAATTGTTTTTGAATTTTTAATCATTGTTTTTACGATTGAAAGAAAATCTAATCGTCCTATCTAAAAATGATTTTTAAAAAATGTATAGATATTGTTGGGGTGGACTACTTTAGTTTGTTAATTTTAATTCTTACCTTGTGTCATTTTTCGAAAATTTTAATTTTTCAATTCTTAATTTTATTTTTCACGATTAAAATAAAAACTGCGTGTCCTATCAAAAATTATTCATGACAAAAATTTGAATTATTTTTTGCTATTTTTTGCAAGAGCAAGGTTTGTCTATTTCTTTTTTTTATATCTTGTACCGTTTGTCCAAAATTTAAATTTTATATTTTTAAAAATGTTTTTTGGATTGGCCGTAAAATGGTATTTTTTAATTTTCGTTATTTTTGGTTTGATCAAAATTTGAATTTTCAACTTTTCGACAAAATTAAAAAATTTGTAATTATAATCTTGACGGGCTTTAAAAAGTAAACGTTTTTCTTCTTTTGACTTTTTTCATAACATGCGTTGTTTGGCTTAAAATATTCATTTTGTTTTATTTTTTTTTGGAATTTTAAAATGCTATAACGCTGATAATATTTTCATTTTATCGAAAAAAGTCATAAGGATAAATTGTTCGATTTTCTGAGTAATATAAATAGCCGTACATAGAATTTTTAAATCTTGAAAAAAAAAATAATTTCAAATATTTTGAAAATGTGCTCACTTTTTGAATTTTCATCCAAAATGGCAGGTTTAGGAACTTGTTTTTTTTTAGGCTTAAAAAAAATTTTCAAAGCAGAATCCAATCTGATCAATTTTTCGAAAGTTATCGCGCCTACATTTTACAGACTACAGACTACAGACAGACAGACACCTTCGTAAAAATAATTTTTTCTGACTCAGGAGGTCTCAAAACGTGGAGATTTGATGAAAACCGACAAAGTGAAATTGTACATAAAACCAATACTTTCTCAGTGGGCACAAAACTATGAAAATCTAAAGATTGTCCTTTGGGCGACCCTAGGACGTCCTATGTCATTTCAATAAACGTCTTCAAGACATTCAATGTCTTAAAGATGTTCTAAAGACGTCTTTAAGACATGGACTTTTTCGGGACATCTTTCGTACTGACATTAGACGTTTTAAGAGCATCCCTAGGATCTCCTAAAGACATGTTATAAAAGACGTCCAAGGGATGTCCCAATGACGTCTCTAGGACATCCTTAATTTTGTCGCCCACTGGACTCTCATTAGCATGAGCATATAAAAAATGTTGTTATAGAAATAATACCCAATATTTGATTACATAACGTTAATGCAAATAATCAATTTATCTGATTTAATGGAAATTGAAAGATCAAAATAATTTTTATCCTATATTTTGTTGAAAATTTGAAGTTATAATACTAATCTAAATAATAATAAAAATTAAACTATCTTTTTAAATAATTTCATAACAGCTTAAAACATAAACTTAACATATAAATTTGAAGATGGAATTCAAATAATTATTTAAAAACATCGAAGCCATTTTTAAAAATACGAAATTGGAATCGGGAAAATTGAAAATTTAAATAAACTTTTATCATAAAAATCATATTCCATAATGAGTAAAATAACCTCAAAACAAATAAAAAGTTTATTTTCTTAGACTAATTTTATTAAACTTTAATCTTTATTTCATTTAATATAGTTAAAAAATTAATCAGACAATAATAATTAAGCAATTAATAACATAAAAAGAATTTAATAAATTATTTCCATTGAATCATTCAAACAATTTTAATATTAGGTATATTTTTTTCTTAATCTGCACTTTCCTTTCTGTTACTTGGATTTATTAATAAACTTATAACTAATTAATCAGTTGACAAGAAAAAAAATCATCGAAGAATTATTTTCATTAAAAAATATAAATAATTCTTATTTTATAATTTGCTTGAAACTCAAAATTGCATTTCTAAAAAATGTTATGTATCGTTTAGGTAATTTTTAAATAATTCTAGAAAATTGATCTTAGGACGTCCTATGTAAGTCCAATCAACGTCTCTAAGACGTTCAATGTCCTAAAGTTGTCCCAAAGACGTCTTAAAGACATAGGACGTCCTCGGGACATATTTCTAATTAACATTAGACGGCCTTAAAGAATCTCCAGGATGTCCAAAAGATGTCCTAGGGATGTCCCAAAGACGTATCTAGGACATCATTTCTTTTTTTGCCTACTAGACCTGACGCGATAAAGGTCAGCGGACACCAGGATCGTAATCAGCGACCCCAAAAACCTATAACATATTTTTTAAAATTT
>JAAAKG020114897.1:0-12331 GCA_010014905.2 Druon quercuslanigerum
CTTATTCGGAGAGTGTATAGTAAAAGGGTCTAAGCGCCCTGGAACTCTAGTTCTCAAAAACGGTGTACACCGTTACATATTATAGACAAAATTATTATTTTGAGAGTTGTGATTGGCTGTCGAACGAAAAATGTCTTCTTCTGTGTCATTTTTCGTGACGTAATTTATAGTGGAATTACTGAATTTAAAAGTATGTGTAATGTTACTGAGAACATGATGATGGCAATGAGGTTGGTTTAATTTCCGAAAATAGTAATGGTCATTGTAGAATTAACGAATTATTTTATAAAGAGCTTTCACGTAAATACAAAAGTATATTAATGATTCAAGAAAAAGCTGACAAATTATTATATAAAATATATTAATAATAAATGCCAAACGTAGCCGACACCTGACGGGAAATTATATAATCACATCGGTGCTGACACCTTACGAGAAAGGATATTCTCACGCGCATAGCAAAAATGCGCAGAGGAACGTCCGAACGCTTCTTCAGCACTTTGCATGTATCTGCAATCTGCAACGTGTCCATGCTAAAGGTCCTTTCATGTATTTTAAACCTATTATAACGATATATGTTTAAAAAATCTGTATTTAAAAAAAATCAAAATTGATTTTGGAAAAGAAACATTTTTTAAAATTTATATTTCACAAAATAAGTTATTTTATACTCTTTCAAATCATGTAGAATAAAAAGTGGGCTAGTAATGTTTTTTGGTCAAATTTAGATTTCTACGCTCGAGGGTACCATGTTACCCTGAAAAAAAAACTTCGCATTGTCTTCAACGTGCATGCTTCTCATTCAAAAGTTCTGGATCGTATTCTGTTCTTCCACATTTAACTACAAGAAGCTGTCGAGAATTTTCATACTTCGTATTAAAAATTATTGATTCGCTTTATGTTCATCGGCGACAAATGCGACTATCCAAGAAATTTCCTCAGAAGCAAAAAAAAAAGTCGGTTTTCACTCTTTAATTATTTTATTTATTCTGAAAATATATTTTACAAGTACAATATTTTACATATATAGTGATTACGTAATTTAAATCTAAAGGAATTACCCTCGGTATGTAGCAAGTCAGTTGGCAGAACGTTTCGATTCGTTATTGACTCACACGGTCACAGTCATAAGGATGGCAACGTCGCGTGTGAGCACGCATGTTATTCGAAATTCAATTCGCGCATCAACCGGAGCACGTGGAACGGGTACGATGTTGCCACCATAGAGTTAATACAGATAGAGGCAACAAGCCAGCTTTGGAGCCGTCCCGGCGGTAGAGAGAGAAAGAGAATCAGCGAACCCGCCAGCACCTCACTCTTATCAAATTTTATCCATACAGTTATCTCTATGCTGTCATGCCTCTCCCCAAATTAGACTGTTTCAAGCAGCAGAGTCGTTAGTCGCGCATGCGCTGTAGACGTCGATGTGCGACGAAGACAGAAAAGAGCACTCGAGGTGCTCTGTCTCTTTCTCTCTCAGCGAACTTGAGACGGACGGTCCCGCTTACAGAGCGGCCTATGGCTTGTTGCCTCTATCTGTATTAACTCTATGGTTGCCACATCTTCAGTTCACTGAAGTCAGTCATACATTTATGGTATAAATAATTATTTTTCTATTCTCATAGGCTCTAAAAGATACTTTTCGAAGCGAATAAGAATTTCAGATAACATTCTGTATATCAAATTGGAGAATTATTATGTCTTACCGTCCACACATAAAATAAAATAATTCAAGTCATAAGCAAGACCGTAAGACATAATAAATCTCCAATTTGATATATAGATAATCATCGGTCGAAGAAGTGTTTGATTTGGAATATTTTATTTCAAATAATTTGGTAAAATTCTATATATGTCAGATTTATTTCAGAATTTTTTTAGTTGTCAATCTTCCCATACACTCCAAAAAGTACGACTTCTTAGAGCACATGTTAATTTCAGTAATTGATTTCTCGACTATGAAGCTCAGAAAAGGTTCCAAAATTTTAACCAGAGCTTTAGTGCATTTTAATGCAACTATCATCTGAATACCAAACGATTTTCATTTTTAATTTTATTGCCGAGGGTTCTCCCTTAAAGCAAACGTACGTAACACAGTTTGCAATTATCCGCAAATACGAAGACACGAACCCTAATCACATATGACCGATAAATTTATCTCTATACCTACTTTATAGCAATTCCGAGAACATTGACCAAGAATGTAAAGAATAAAATTTTAAATCGGTTGTGGATAGCGATTAAAAAACAAATTCTTAATTTTTTGCTGAAATAAAAACTTTCTCTTGAGAAACGTCATGAGTACGGTACGTTTGTTTATATAGTTTAATAGTTTATAGTATGTTCATTTGAGATATGAGGTTTGCAATAACATGATTAACTATTAAATTCAAAATCTCCTTTAAACTTAAATAAAAATTCTAAATATAACAGACGGTTTGTTTACTTCGTTTAATTGGGCGCTCATGTTTTTGGTTGCAAGTTCAACTATTTAAGTTGACGAATCATCATTTTAAATGAAAATTCAATAGTTTGGTTAGAAATTTAACCGTTTAGGTAAAAGTGTGTCTTCTTTAATTAAACATTCGACTTTTTTGGTAAAAATTCATATATTCACTTTAAAAATCGTCTTTCTTGCTGAAAAATTAATTTTCCTATTTGAAAATTAATCGTCTTGTTTAAAAATCCATTTTTTTTGCTCAAAAATTCAAGTATTGCAATTAACTATTGATTATTTTAGTAATTACTTCATCTTTATGGTTGAAAATAAAACTATTTGGTTAAAGGTTAAATGAAATTTGTTTGAAAAATACATCTGTTTTTTTAGGTGTAAGAATAATTTTTTAACTAAAAATTTAAGTATTCACATTATTTACCTAAATATGCACTAAATTTGAATGATAAGTACATAAAATAAAATTTTTTTTGAATTATTATTCAAATTTATGGATAATAAAGACAAATTCATGAAATGTATCATTATGTTTTTGATATTATGTATTTGATTATTTAATTAATCTATCGTCCTAAAATATTTAAAAAATATCTTGTCATATTAAATTAATTCCTATACAATAAAAAACGACATTATTTTTAATAAACTCGCGAAAAATCATACCTGAAAAAAGCTGAAATTGTCGGGAAAGTTTTTTGGAGTATTTGTGTACACACCCTGTATAGGTACATTATATTAAATAATATTAAATCTGTTTGCTCGTATATCAGTCTTGTCATTCACTTTTTACAATATTATTCGCTCAAAAATTCTAATTACAATTACCACTACATTTTAAAAATATTTCCTTTAAAACTTGGAATTGTTCAGATTTTAAAGGTACAAAGATTCTTTAATATGCAATTTAAGTTGTACTTTTACATACTCTAATTATTATTATATTTATAATGGATATAAGTGATATATTTTTTATCAATTCTTCTGATTATGTATATGTTTTATACATTTTTGTCATTGAGGTCTTAAATATTATTAATGAATGAGAATATTATTAATAATAAGCTCGAACTGCTTTCAAAATGTATCTCAAAATTAAATTTTGTTCATACTGAACTACATATTTTCATGACATTTTCTTTTTTTTTTTTAAACTAGTAATAGTTTCTCTTATTTTTGCGTATATCTTTTTCTGTTTTGTTCGCGAACAGCATCAAGTTTTTAATTATTATTGCTTTTTCTTAATGCAATTCAATGCAAAAGGCACACCTACTTTTTGTGGCGCCATCTGTTGGATAATTTTTCGGCTATTTCCCTTCTTGATCGTAAGAAAACTACTACTGCATACACATACCCGGTCGAGACCATAGAGCATACAAGTGGGAGAGTCCGGTCTTTAGAAAGAGAGAGAGGATGATTTATGTATTACTGTCTCTGTTTACTGGAAAAACGAAAGAGAGAGATAGAACTTTATAAATGATTCTCTTTCTCTTTTCATTCCTAAGACGCTACCACCTATAGGCATGCCTACTCTATCTGTGATATCTCTCTGCGGCACCCCCCTGGAACTCTGAGTTGAAAATATCCGATATGTTGACGGAAACCGTGTGCCGGCGCCACCTATGCAGTTGGCCTATGCTCGCAACAAATGTATGTTCAACAATATTTACGTATTTTAAGTCATCTCTGCGCCATTTTCTAACATCTTAGAGAAAGAAAACTAAAAAGAAGTGATTTCAAATATAAAAATTTGCTCCAAAATATTTGACAGGTGCGGTTGAAATTGCGAAGTGCGTTTTTTTAAATTGTAAATCGGGATACAAAAGCAATCAGGAGCAGGATAAAGCTAGAAAAATTCAATTTTTCAAAGTGCCGAATGCCGAAAAGAGTCTTAAAGAATGGCAAATAGCTATTTTAAGGGATGATATCAAACTGAAACCTGGTGATGCTGTTTGTTGTTTGCACTTCAACCCAGAAGATATCATCCGAGAAAAGGTTTTTAAGGGACCTGATGGAAGTGTTGTGGCAACTGTAAGTGGTATATTTTTATTTGTAGAGTTAATTGTTTTCTTTTAAAAAATATTATTTTATTGTTAATATTAACTGTGAATAATAGGCATTATTCAATATAATCTAAAACAACGAATTTGTATTTTATTATAAAAAATTATATCTTAATATTTTTTCAATTTTAAAGTTTAAAAAAATAAACTAAAATTGTATATTAAAGAAATTTAATTAATTTAAATGAATTTATTTAAAAATTTCCTTTTCGGCATAACCAATTTCACGAAATTTAACTTTAAGTTTCACTTTAGCTCAAAGTTGCAACTGTTATGCAATCCTAATGCTGTAGGGCTTGTTTTATTCCTTAAAAGATTCTCTGGAAATGTCATTGGTACATTTTTACTAAAATTATTTTATTTAGAGCTTAGAAGCAATGAGATTTATAGAGAATATTTTGAAGAATACAATGAGCCCCACAACATTAAAATTAAATTTAATATACTGTGCATAAATAATAATTTGTTCCAGTTAGTTGGAATGTTTTGGGATTTACAACTAAAATCAGTGAATTTTACGATGTTCGCAAAATATTTTTAATTCAAAAAATTTAAAAAATTCCTGAAGATCATTATCTTGTACCCAGAACTACCAGAAAATTATTTTTATTTAACGAAAACTTTTATTTAGGACTTTCGCCTTACAATATTTGAATTATCGGCTAACTGCATAGGTAGCGCCGCCACACGGCATTTTGAGGTTATGTATGTTGCATTTCTCTCCCATAACTATTCTAGAGTGCTTACCGACAGCATTGGTACAATAGACACCTGCATTATTGGAATATCAGACAGATAAAAAACAACCCTAATCTCAAAATAATGCACATGCATAACATTTTTATTTAATACAATAATTATTTTGTTATTTTGAAAATTTTCTTTTTTGTGGAAAAAAACAGGGGGAACTGTACCCGATTGACGACACGACGAAGTATCGCATGCCCTTAAGAAGCTATAATTATTTATTTATCGTACAGTGCATTGTGACCATCGACTTATAGAGTTGGGCCGATAACGCTGTGGGGAGAAAAGAAGTAGGCTCTAGAGAGAGAAAAGGCATATGAGAAGAATATCTGTCTCTTTTTATTCTAGTACTGTGTCAAGTTAATCGGGGGCCCCGAATATTCCCTTAATATTCTGTACAGTTAATTTTTTTTAACAATTATGAACAATACATTATAGATTTGTAGTTATAATAGGTTGAATTTTTAAAAACATTCATGCAAAATATCCTCTTTCAGTTAGTTTATAAAAAGAACTTGCTAATTTTAAATTCCTTTCAAAATTTGATTGAAAATGCTACAATAATAATCCTTTTGTAAGATCAAAAATAATGTGAAATGTGTCAGTAGTATCTAAAATAAAAAAGTGTGCAAGGAAAATTTACCTTTTTTTTTTTGTAACAAAAATTTCCAGTTTTCTAACCTTATATTTTAAAACGATTAAAAATTAACTTCAACGTCTTTACAACGCCCAGAAACTGCACAGGATACCACCTTTTTTTATTACACTAAATAATAATTAAAGAAATTCTGAAAGATACAATAAACCATAAACTTCACATTATTGGTGCATTCGCGATACAAAGCACCAAAGCACTGCCCTGTGCTTCATCAAACTTCACTCATGGAAAATGCTGTCATCAGCTTTATCTAGAAAGAGACAGGTGTACATCTCATATCTTTTTTCTTTCTCAAAATGCCATTTCCGTTCTCCTCACAGCAGGTTTGCGTGCGTAATTTACCTTAGGAAATTTACTTAGTTTTTACATGTAAATTACCTACTTAATTTACGTGACTAGTTATTTACATGTAATTTACGTTTTCAAGATGGCGCCTGTCCGTTCCCTTTTGACTTCCAAAGGTTTCTTAAGTTAAAAGAAATACGATGTCAGAAGATTAAAAAAATTAAATACAATCATTTATATTCAGAAAGGATCAACAATATTTGAATACCTATGAGCTAGAAGACGGTCGCAGTTAGTATTTTTAAAAATATTTTTACAAACTGAACATTTTGAAAATGTTTGATTCTTAAATTTCAACCGTTCAAATTTTATTTCTCCCCAAAGGATTTTTTGTCCCTTTGCACTTCCAACTTTAGATTTACTCATTTTTTAAATTTTATAAAAAACAATTTAATAAACCAGCATTCCGAAAAAGTGAGCTTATATCATGCTCTTTTCCCTCATCCTCCTTTCGAGTCCGCCATTTTGTTACATTACTTACATTCTTACGTATTATACGTATATTACGTATTATACGTATAAAACGTCGAGTTACGCGTAACCGCGACACCCTGCCCCACAGCACAGGGTTATGGGTCCACTTCTATATGTCGATGATCTGGACAGAGATGCATGCATGCGCGCGCAAATTCGAAGGTCCCTTGACCATTGAGTCATTTACCTTAAAATATCCCGGATCGTCCATTTTGTCTATACGTTTCAGTGACCCTTAACCGTTGCTCCGCGTGAAATTTGTATAAATTGATTTATTTTAAAGCTCAAAAAGAACATTTTAATTAATTTTTTTAAATAACCTGCGATAATATTTTTATAAAATACTTTATTTATATTATTAGATGACCAAAATATCTAGTATTTATATCTTGTCTTACGAGAGTGACAGATTATTTATAATATAAATACTTTTATTTAAGTATATTTATGTAATAATTTAACTTTTTTTGTTCAATCGCTTTACTTCTTTTCGGATAAAAATATTGAAATAACAGGCAAACATTTTGTCATGCATACACTTCAGTAAAATTTATTTTTATCTTTTTTATGAATTGAAATTTCTAAAGAAAATAAAAAATGTCACTGCAAGTCATTTTTCAATAATTTATGTGTTTATTGACAAAATGGCTTTTATTTCATTATTTTTATTAGGAAAGAAATATAAAAAATATTAAGCAATTTGGAATTGCCGCCAAAAGTTTCCAAGGTTTACATCATTCTATGTCAACCTGCTGTATAATGGGGGAATTTACCACCCACTAGAGTATGCGATTGTTCGAATTCTGCTGAATGTAATAAATGAAATGTAATAAATGAACAGTTCAATTTTCAACCAAAAATGAAACAGTTCAATTTTCCACAAAAATTACTAGTTTGTTTTCTCATGGATTTTTTTATATCATCATTAGGACGAATTGTTTGTCCTATTTAATAAAAAATTTAATTTTCAAGTTGAAAAATTAATTTGCAAAGAATGATTGAATAAAATAGCTAAATTTTATCGACAGACATGAACTTAAAAAAAAAAAAATTATTAACACAAATGACATAGATCAATTTCCAGTTAAAAAATAATTTTTAACCAAAAAAAGAAGGTTTGAACCTAATAATTAAATTTTCAATCAAAAATAATGAATTTTCAAACAAAAAAATGAATTTTTAAACAAAAAGATTAATTTTCTACCAATAAGTCGAATTCTCAACTAAAAAATAATTTTCAATTACAAATTTTTTTAACGAAGTAAGGACATTTTTCAAAGTATTTAAATTTTCAACCAAATAAATTAATTTTTAACAAAAATAAAAAATATTTTCTGAGCAACAAGATTAATTTTAAGCCAAAAGAGACGAGTTTTTAAAATAGTTTTTTTTAATCTGAAGAGATGAATCTTAAACTAACAACGTAAAGTTTAATAGTTTATATTTCAACAAAACAAAATTTTTTAATTTAAAAGTCGTTGAATTCAACCAAAAAGGACGAATTTTCAATAAAGCATGTAATTTTTAAAATAAAAAACATCATTTTTAACATAAAACAAAACAAATTTTTAATTAAATAGTTAAATTTTCAACTGAAGAGAAGAAACTTCAAGCGATAAAATATTAATCAAAAACAGCTGCGTTCACGCCCCTCTTCCCCCAAAAAAAGAAGACGATTTTTTCCTAAAACAGTTCGTTTGTTAATTTGTAAATATGGTTGTTTTTATTTTTCCCTATTAAAAACATAAAACTTTTGCAAAATTATACCTTGAAACGTTCTTTCAGTAAAAAATAACATTTTGTGAAATTTAGAACAATTTAGGAAAAACTGACCCTGCTCTAAAATATTAAATTTTATCTTTTCAAGCTCAATTACTGACACTTTAACTATATTTTATAAATAAACTATAAACTTTTATCAATAATTCGTATAGAAGAAGGTATTTTGCACAAATTAAATTTAAATTTTAGCAGAACTCGGAACCGAACAGAGCGTGCACTCTAACTGTGGTGACTGGTAAACTCCACTGTTGAGGTGACTTCATAATGACTCGTAATAGATGCTCATACCCGCGCCTCTTTTCAAACTGAAGACTAACACTTTTAGTGTGCTTTATTTTAAAAATAAAAATTTTAATTAGTTATTTGTTTGGAAAGTATTTTTTCTTTGATCTAATTTGAATTTTCGCGCTACATAGACTTAAGCAACTAGTGCCACCTGGTTACCAAACTCTTGAAATATTTTTATGACTGATAATGTTCTAGTATACGGATAGTAATAGATGAATTTTGAAGAACTTAAAAAAAATGTATTTCTTCGGTAGAAAATTAAATTTTCTTATTTTAAAATTCGTTGTTTTTTAATGAAAAATTTAACTCTTTTGATACAAAAATTATTGCTTTTTGGCTCAAAAGTTATTTTTTGTAAAAGTAAATTAAACCATTACAATTAACTTCTTTACTTATACACTAAACTGTTAAAAAATCTATATTTTGTTGAAAATTTTTTTATTTATTTTTTTGTGTGGAATATTATCTCTTGTTTCGACGCTCATCGTTTTGTTAGAAAATGAATTTCTTTGAATATAAATTTATTTTCTAACAAAACGATGAGTATCGAAATAAGAGATAATATTCCACAAAAAAAAGAAATTTTAACAAAATATAGATTTCTTTTAACAGGTTAGTTTATAACTAAAGAAATTAATTGTAATAGTTTAATTTACTGTTACAAAGAATTAATTTTGAGCCAAAATACAATAATTTTTTTATCAAAATAGTTAAAGTTTCAATTAAAAAACAACGAATTTTGAAATAAAAAAAAATTATATTTTCTACCGAAGACATACATTTTTTCTAAGTTCTTCAAAATTCATCTATTAGAAAATCATCGGTCACAAAAATAGTTCGAGAATTTGGCCACTAGGTGGCACTAGATGCTTTAATCTTTGTAGCGCGAAAATTTAAATTAGATCTAAGAAAAAATACTTTTCAAACAAATAACTTAATAACAATTTTTATTTTCAAGATAAAAGACACTACAAGTGTTAGTCTTCAGTTTAAAAAGAGGCGCGGGTATGAGTATCTTTCAAGAGTCATTATGAAGTCACCTCAAGAGTGGACTTCACCAGTCAACAGAGTGCGCGCTCTGTTCTGTTCCGAGTTCTGCGAAAATTCAAATTTAATTTGTGTTTAATTAATAATTAAACCATTACAATTAATTTCTTTAGTTATAAACAAAATTTTTAAAAAATCGGTTTTTTGTTGAAATTTATTTTTTATATTTTTTTGGGGCATATTATCTCTTGTTTCGACGCTCATCGTTTTTGTTAGAAAATGCATTTCTTTGAATAGAAATTCGTCTTTTTTTGCTGAAGATTAATTTTCGTAACTTAACATGGAAAAATTTATTTTTTGATTAAAAGATAAAACTGTTCGGTGGAAAGTGTGAATACATCATTTCTAAACAAATTTAATGAAAATTTAACTTTTTTATCGAAAAATACATTTGATTTCGTTTAAAATTTATAGTTTTTGAGTGAAGACGTAACCACTTCATTTTTGGTTAAAATGTACCTTGTTTAGTTAAAAATTTGACTACTTAGCTAGAAATTTCTGTCACTTTATTAAAAATTAATCTTTTTCTTTGAAAAATAATTTCTTTGGTAGAAGAGCTAACTATTTTGTTTAACATTTTTTTTTGCTCCGAATTTTTCTTTCTAGTTGAAAATCAAAATATATTATTTCAAATTCTTCTTTTGGTAAAAAATTATTCTTGCATTTTTTTTAAACTTTTTTAATTGCAAATTCAACTATTGATTTTTTTAAATTGAGCACTAATTTATTTTGGTTAAAAATGTATTTTAATAATTAAAAATTAAAGAATTTTGTTAAATATTTGTCTGCTTTAGTTTTAAATTATTTTTTCAACCTGTAAAAATGATTCTTCTTCTTTGAAAGCGCATCCTTTTGGTAAAAACTTCTTTTTTTTAAATAGTTTTTTTTAATTAACTTTTTCAATTAAAAATTGTGCTATACCATTTTCGTATATAAATAGTATCTTTTTTAGTCAAAAATTTATTTCTTTAATTCAAAATTTAACTATTATGATAAAAATTGTTTGTTTTTTTAGTTCGAAATTAATTTAAAATAAAAGATAATTAATAGTTAATTTATTACAAACTTTATTTCTAAAATGAAAATTCTTTCTTTTTGTGTACATTATTAATTTTTCTAACAATAAATAAAAATAATTGATAGATGGTTGAAAAGACATATTTATTAGTTTAAAATTCAATTCTAGAGTTAAAAGGTAAACTATTTTTATGAAAATTCGTTTTTTTTTTGCCAAGAACCAATTTTACAAACTGAAGTCACTTTTCCATTTCCATTTTTTGTGGTTAAAAATTAATGTTAGTTATTCAATATTTGTTAGAAAATTGAAATCCATTTGTAGTTATACATTCAAATAATTTGTTGAAAATTCTTATTTTTTCTTAACAATCTGTTTTTTAGGTGAAAAATTAATCTTCTCATTTGAAAATTCATCGTTTTGGTTGAAAATTTATTTAATTTTTTGTCCAAATTATTCTTCTTGTTTGTTAAAAATTTAAATAAATTTAAATTATTTTTTTAAACTTGAAATTGACCTTTCCATATTTCATGGAAAATTATCGTTTTTTTCAAAATTGTCTTTTTTTGCTTTACTGTTTATATTTTATTAAAAATTAAAATGTATATTTAACATTATTTTTTTATAACATTATTCTTCTCGATTAGAAGTTTATCTTTTTGGTTGAAAAATAATTTTTGTAACTTACCTCTTCCTTTTTTTGTTGAAAAATGATCGTTTTCAGTGAAAATAATTATTACTATTTTGAGTAACATTTGCTTTTTTTTTTGTAATCGAAAACTAATTTTGTTAACTGAAGTGGCTATTCAATTATTGAATGAAAGCTGAAAATATTTTTTAATTAAAATTTACATATTTTTCTGAAAAATTTGATATTTTGTAAAAAAATTCGCCTTTTTACTAAAAAGTTTTTTCAACAATATTTTTTTCTAATTTATTTTTTCTCCTTAAAAATTTAACACTATTTTTTTTAATTCTTTTTGTTTTTGTATTAATTTATTCTTCTTTTTTAAAAGTTTATCTTTTTTTGTTTCAAAATTTTATGATTTTGTGGAAAATTGTTATCTTTTCTTAAAAATTATTCTTTTTAGTAGTAAAGCAATCTTCTCATTTAAAAATTCACCTTTTTGCTTAAAAATTCGGTGTTTTTTCAAAATTCCTTTTTTTTTGTTTTAAAATATAATTTTTCTTCTTAAAAATGGAACGGTATTTTTGAAAATTCTTTTTGTTTTTGTATAAAGTTATTCTTCTTTTTTGAATGTTAATTTTGTCAAAAATTAATCTTTTTAGTAGCAAAGCAATCTTCTCATTTGAAAATTCAGTGTTTTTTCAAAATTCTTTTTTTCTTGTTTTAAAATATAATTTTTCTTCTTAAAAATGGACCGGTATTTTTGAAAATTCTTTTTGTTTTTGTATAAAGTTATTCTTCTTTTTTGAATGTTAATTTTGTCAAAAATTAA
>JAAAKG020114908.1:0-15302 GCA_010014905.2 Druon quercuslanigerum
ATCCAGGTTAGTGCAGGTTTATTTTGAATAAATAATTTTATTAGTATCTAAGAAAAAGAATCTTATTCTTCTCTCCATATATATATATTAGTTTTAGAAAAATATTTAACACATGAAAATAATTTATAATACAAAGAATAAAACTTTCCTTTTGTTGTCCGATAAGAAAAAAATCATTTAGCGCCGGTCAAAGTCACAAAAAGTACGCTTTCTTGAGAACAGAGAAATATAATAGCATAATTGTGGCCCTGAACATTTCGCTAACGATTGCCAAAATTCAGGGATATTTTGCACATAATAGGAAAAAATATATAATCGATTAGACTTGAGAAATGTAAAATCCTGGCATCAGAAAAAACAAAGGAATACATAAAATTTCTTTCATAAGGCTCTTAATATAGGAAAAACTTTAATAGGTCAAAAAATTTTCCCTTGTTAGAAATAGTTTTGCTTTATTATTTATGAAGCAGAAAAATGAACAATTTTTTAGCATTCCTGTGCAAAAATAAAATTGTGCTTGTTGCCCCTTTTGCTGGATAAACTGTTAACATAGAAAAATTAAAAGCTTTTACATTGTCTGTAAAGAGGGTAGATCTATTTTTAAGTAGTTGTTAAGAAATTGCTATTTCTAAGCAAAAATTATCTAGACTGTTCGTTTGTTAATAAAAAATCATCCAGGTCAACTATTGTTAACATTTTTCCTACAATTGTTGCAAAACCTATACGAACCATTAAAAACATTGACAATGTTTTGTAAATTCTCTGTCTTTATTGTTTATAAAAATCGTTAAAAATAAAAATCATCAATGACTAGAATATTTTTACATTCTCATCATATAATTGTAATGTCTTGGATTTGTTCGATTTTGACCCTATCCAGTTTTCTTTAATTTTTGAAGTTTTCAGAGCCTCTGACTTTCTGCACCCTGGTTTCTGCTCCAAAAATATAGGTCAATTTCGTTAACCAGCCTTTGTACTGCCAATAGTTATGGTTTGAGCCATACAGGATCAAACTAAAAAACGTAATAATTCAATGTTTCCACGAAACTCCGCAAGACAATATAAGAAGATAAGAGATAAAAATTATTTGTTTTTAAAAGTTCTACAAAATTGCTCTATACTATTTTTTCATAGGCATAATAGTTTTTGTTTTAAACTTGAAAAATGTCATGAGAGATGAAATCCTTCGGTTTCAGTGACCGCAAAAATGACTTAAAGTAATGGTTCTTGCCGGTTCAATGTTTTTTTCTCTATTTGACCTTCAGTTGATTTTGATCCTGACCTCATGGGTCAACCTTGCTCCCAAAGCGTCTGACAGTAAAAGTTTTTCCGATCCATTGGTTCTGTCCTACCAAAGCACCTCACTATGTAGAAACGGGACACAAAATTTAAGATTTCAGAAAAAACCGCAACTTCCTAGTATTATTCGAAGAGAATATTATTAAAAAGTGTAATCTATTATTTTAACATTTTGAATTTTTAAATTTGATCGATTGTTGCCTTAATTTAATTAAAAAGTGGACAAATAGTTGAAGAATTAAGAAAAAACAGCAACTTTCTAGTAATTGATTATGTCATAGGTGGAAAATTCAGCAGTCCGTCGGAGTTCATCACCGGCGCAGTACTGGCCCAATATAATGATGTCATTATAAAAAATCGTAAAATGGTCTAATAATTTGGTATAACAGTAAAGAAGCTAATGACAATAAATATTGAAAAATTCTTGTGTTAACTTCTGAAAAATGGTGAAAATGTAAATTAACAAAAAATCGTAACTACCGCGCATGATTTTAGGAGAATATTGTTAAAAACCTTTTTATAGTTCCCAAAAAATTATGTTTATTATCTTTATTCGGTTATAGCTTCTCTCAAACTCTAAAGGTGGAAGGAAATTGAAAATTTTAGAAAAACCGCGACTTTGTAATTCAATCACAAGAGAAAAATGCGATACATTACAATGTATTAATTTTAAAATATAGTTAAATATGTAATCATCTTTAGTAAATAATTTTTTATATATTGGAAACTATTTATACTGAAAGAAACCGCAAAAAAATTAGCGCCATAAATTCGCAAAACTCGATTGCTCACTTATGGCGTTTTTTGGAACCCTATAAAACAATTGACAAAAATGTACTTTTTTCTTATTGGGCCACTCTATATTTTACTCATAAATTAAAAAGTAGCTTTCCATTTTTAATAATTTAAACTAGTTTTATGAAATGAAGTGATAGAAATTATGAGAGGAAATCTAGAAAACTCATAAAGACAAAAAAAGATGATTACCAGCACCTTATAAACAAATTGAGTCCACCATAAATTACAGAAGAGTTGTGAATACTTTTAAATCGGTTTAAAAGAATATTGATCAATTCCTGAAGTGAAAAATAGTGAACTGATATTGCACAACGTTTAAAGAATAAACGGTTTTTAATATGAAATTATCTTTGGAAAAATAAGTCCAAACAAGTCCAAATAAAAAATTTCGAAGTGAATTCATGAAAGTTTTATTTCTGTCGTGTGGTTTCACTATTACGCACTGTTTTTTGAAATAATTTCATAAAATGCTAAAACCACAGTTTTGTAAACAATTTTTAAGACATAAGAATTTTTTATTCTTCTGCACATGAACGCACTTGAAATCGAATGTCTCTCTTTAAATTATTATGGATTGAATGTCACTGTAGCTTCCGATTGTCACCTACTTTCTGCTTCTGCCTTGCGATTTAAATACTTGTACGAAAAAAGGTTTTTCAATTGTAGCTTTAACACTTGCAATTTTATAAAGTCATGTCATCATCAAGTCATCTGTCCAAAAAGTTCGGGCACTCATTTTTTCTCTAAAAACGTGGTAGAGCTGGTATCAATTTTTGTCTCTCGGTTGGTATTGGGAAGGATCCCCAGCGTCCAATAAAAATTTAACCGTGATCGGGTGCACACTTTTCGTTTCACAGTGTTTTTTGTGAAATTATTTTTTGACGCTCGTGACAAATGGAGATTCTCGAGCAACGAACCAGCATCAAATTCCTAATTAAACTCAGGAAAAATGGACGTGTAAAATTATTGAAATGTTGGGTACTGTATGCGGGGTATCCGCGATGAAAAAACGAGAGAGAGGGGCGCCCGTCAACAACTCGTATGGACAAAAACGTGAAAAAAGTTAAGGATTTGGTAGTTTTAGACCGTCGCTCCTTCTGACTTCCTCATGTTCCCCAAAGTCAAATTAAACCAATTGCAACCATCCAAAATTTTATGAAAAAACTCTGTGCACGAAATTTTTGGACAGACCGTTTACCAGGGTGTTAGTTGAAGTTTGTCGGTTTTACTCATAGATGTCGCTAGTGATATGTATACATTTCTATGATTTGGCATCTGTGTCATATTTTTTTATGGACAATAACCTTCAAAAATACACAATTCCATTCTGCTAAAATAATAACATCATAGGAATTGCAGGCGTTATTGGATAAAGACCTAACCCAATCGCAATAACAATTGGCAAAAACACTAAATGTGACCCGAGGAGCAATTTGCTAGCGTTGAAAAGCCATGGGAAAAATCCAAAAGTACAGAAAATGGGCACCACACCATCTGAACGATAGACAAATGGAAAATTGAAAAACCATTTGTGAAATGCTGCTTGAACGGTTCGAAAGGAAATCTTTTCTGCATCGAATTGTCACGGGGGACGAAAAATGGATTCATTTCGAAATCCCGAAGCGGAAAAAATCATAGCTTTCACCTGGTGAGGTCGGCCCATCGACTCCAAGGCCAAATTGCTTTGGCCGTAAGACAATGCTCTGTGTTTGGCGGGACCAGTGTAGTGTGGTGTATTTCAAGTAATTAAAACCTGGTGAGACGGCGAATACAGATCGCTACCAACAACAAATTATTAATTTGAATCATGCATTGAACGGCCGTAATGGGCCCGAAGACATGGCAAAGTTATACTACAACATGACAACGCACCGTCTCATACCGCTAAAGTGGTGAAGAACACATTAAAAGCATTGAATTGGAAAATATTATCGTACCAGCCGTACTCTCCAGACCTCGCCTCGTCCGACTATCACCTTTTCGCATCAATGGGACACTCACTCGTAGATCAGCGCCTCGCCAATTTTGAAGAAGTCGAGTGGTTTGCCTCGAAAGAGAAAAAGTTTTTTTTTGATATTATCCATGATTTGCCTGAAAGATGGACAAAATTTGTGGAATCGAATGGTCAATACTTTAAATAAAATTTTTTTGAGATTCCCTTGAAGATTAAGTGTGTTCTTTATTGAAAGAACCGGCAAACTTCAACTAACACCCCTGGTACTTGCGAGGATTTAGCGACATCGTCTTTGATAGATTTTTATTTTTGTTCTATAATATAATAATCACATTTCTTTGTGAACGAAGAATTATGATTTGACGTACATTATTTCAATAGTCAATACAATAATTAATTTTCTACTTACACTTTTTTTTGCAGAATCAATGCTTGTCTTTAAGAAGAAACAATACCAAATGCCAGACACCATGTTGATTATGCCCCCTAAACTTTCTGCTCGTTCTTTCATCAAAGTTAATCATGTAGGAGATCTTCTACTCAGAACTTTAGATCATGGTTTTATGTATGCAGGAATATTGAAGGAAAATGGCGTTGAGTACGTGATTGGATATGTCGAAAAATATCCAGGTGGTGAATACAGTCCTTTGTATCCATTCATTCATTATTTGCCACAATTGGGAGGCAGGTTTGGCAAAATTAAAATACGCGTAGATGGCAACTACGCCTACAAGTATGTTCGAATACCTGAGGGGGATGCTCTGAATCATTTTTTCTTCAAGCCATACAATCCAGACCTCATTCGTCCTTTTGATATAGACTTTCCAAATCTACAAAAGCCCCTTGAACCAGAATTTCCAGAACAGCCTATTAAGCCTGCTGACCCAGGTGAAGCTTCTGTAAGTCAGGCTTCGACCTCAGGGGACCTTCTGCGCAGCCAGAATGAGCCAAAAAAACAAAGGACAGAAGCGTTCCTACCATCACTGATTTAGCATTATGGTCTAGCCCTGCGGCCATGCTCATTGCCTTTCTTTTCACTATTCTTTAAGTATAAGTAATAGCTTCAAAGTAATATCTTGCTTTTCATAGATAAGAAAATAAAAATTATTTTACTCGAAGGTGGTTGTTTCTTGAAGGATGTTTTTTCATGGTTTATTAGAGCTTGCTAATATAAATAATAATATGATTAATATGGTTTACATGGTATTTTATTGATATATTGAAGAGAAAAATAAAAAATATTGCAAAAAAATGGTGTGAGAATGTTTCTTTAGTTTTCTACGTCCACGTCACACCTCTTGATAGTTGGAGTTCAACACCGGTGCAGTACTGGCCTCGGACTGGTCAACCTTGCAGATAATCAGAAACTTGCCCAGTAATGGCTAAGTATAAGTACAAATACCGCGAAAACAATTTTTTAAGTTCTTCTCTTATGAAAAGAATGTAATGTTTCATCCTCATGATAAATGGTAAATGTTCAGAAAATGTTAGCCCAAAATCTTTTAAAACAAAACTTCACACAAAAGTGTAAAAAATTGCTGTTAAATAAATAATTATCAAAAATCATTATAAAAAGTTTTCAAATAGTTTATATCTCTAAAGTAAATTTAAAAAAAAAAATTTTTAGACTCGCACTTGACGCTCCGATATTTGTTCTTTGCGCTTGAAATGCTTGAAGGAAACTATAACAAAAAAAAATTTCTTTTAGATCCTAGTATTTATATGCAATTTCATATTCTGAATTTTCTACTTAATAAGTGTAGTTAAAGATTAGGTTGCTTAAAGCACTGTAGACTTTGCTGAATGATTTGAAATTACTACTTTCTGAACTACTATAAAATAAATAAAAAATTACAATCATTTTTCTTGCGTCTCCTGTCATAATTTTGAAAATTATGAAATAAAAACAAAATGACGAGTCGTGTTTAAAAATGATAAAAAAAAATTTCGTAGGACTTTTTAAAAGCTATAATTTTTCTTTCATACTTTTTTTTTGTATCTTCCATAGTTAAATAGAAGAATATAATTTTGGATTAGTGTCCGCGCGATGAACAATTAATGTTTCTAGTTTTTATCCAAAGTACCTTAAATATCTGGCTCGTGATGCGGTTTATACAGGTCATTAAATCGTAACCTAGAGTTATTTTGATTATTGACAGAATTTAAATATATATAAAGTTTTTTTTTAACACGTGTCGTATAGAAATCCTGATCGCGGATACTCAATTAGTAGTAACTTTAGCTTTTGGTGCAATTAAAATTTGAAAACAGTTCTGGGAGATGACGTCTTGAACAACCTGGTGTACAATCCGGTACACCCCGGTAGTGAAATTGCCTATTGGCAATTCTTATATTTTAATTTTCAACGCAGGCTAATTTTCTCTAAGACCTGCATGTTCTTAAGAATATTTATTTGTGTTTAGCGTGTCCTAATGTCTGAGCCTTACAAACTTTTTTCACTCGCTTAGGCATAAAAGGAAAGTGTTTTGTCTGAATTACGTTAAAGAACCAATTTATTTAAAACCAAACCTCCATAAGGGCTTTATCAAAAAGTTTGATTAATAAATTTCGACCAAACCTTAACTAATTTTGCACATTATGCAATATTGAAAATCGTTATATCAGCACATGACACACTCTTTTAGAAAATATAAATCAACTGCTACGTTACATCTACTTGCAATTAAAAACGTTTGATAAACGTGTTAACTTCAAGGTCTTAAGCTGAAAGAGGTATCAGGGTCATCTTTAGGCCAATCAGAAAAATAATTTAATAGTAATAATAATCTTCAACTTTTTCTGTAATTCCTACTTAAAGGAAAGTATTAACTAATGCAACTCAACAAAAACGATATAAACGATCTAAACGATAGATAGATCTAAACGATCTAATTTAAACTTTTTAAAAACTTTTTTTAAAAAACGTGCCGAATAGAAATTCGGATCGCGAATACTTAATTAGTAGTTATTTTAGCTTTTAGCGCAATTTAAATTTTGAAACAGTTCTCATAGATGACGTCTTGAACAACCTGGTGCACAATCCGCTGCACCCCGGTAGTGAAATTGCCTAATGGCAAACCTAAGATTTTAATTTTCAACTTAGCCTAATTTTCTCTAAGACTTGCATATTCTTAAGAATATTTATTTGTGTTTAGCGAGTACAAATGTCTGAGCCTTACAAACTTTTTTCACTCGCTTAAGCATGAAAGGAAAGTATTCGAGAAAAAGAATTGCAGAAATTTTTTAACACTAGAAGAGGACTTTGAATATTATTGATATGCAGAAATGTTTGTGTTGTGTCTGAATCGCGTTGAAGAACCAATTTGTTTGAAACCAAACAGATAGTGTATGCTCAAATTACTTAATACTTTTTGGGATGATGTTGTTTTTTCGCAGCTGCGTCAATATTTTGAACCCTAAGGTATATCAAGGCATTGCTTCGAGAGATTATCAGCAATAATTCTTTAAATTTAAAGAAGATTTGAATAATAATATTTTACTGGATAGTCAATACATGACTTTTTACTGAATTTTTGATACATCATTTTGTACTTTTTTATATTCTAAACTGCCTAAACTAATAAATCACAAACTGTGCGGATAAATTTTCTTAATTTTTGATCGAAATATACCATGTCATGACTTTCAACAATAATAGCGTGATAATTCGAAACCGCTTTTCTCGCGTTGTTTAGGAGGCATACAGTATTGCAATACGAAAAATAAAAGAGTGAAAAATAAGATCTTGGCTCATGATATTAACCGTGAGTATGCTGTTATTTAAAAAAAAAATCTCTTCTGCCGCTTGTCTACGACGGGCGCTTCCTTCATTAATCTATCCGGAAGTTCATTTTTAAAAACTTAGTGAAATTTCATAATTTATATTAAAGATTATTCCAAAGAACTTAAATATACTTCAAATTTGTTGCGAATTAAAACATTTACTTTGCTTTGCTCCAAAAAAGTAGAGAGTATAGTGACGACCGCAGCAATATTTCAATAAAATGAGGGCTGCGATTGGTCTACTCTGTTTCATCGTAGGGACGTTCCTTGATCTTAGTAGTAAGTATAATATTATTTTTTTATTTAAAACACAGTTCTGGTTATACTATTTTTCTTGTTCTAAATCGATTAAACTAAAATCTTCTTTTTTCTTTTATCTGTAATCTTCAAATCTAATTCTTTGAAATTTCAATACCTAATTAGTGAAACTCTACTAATCAATTAAGACAGCATGAATTTTGTGCGAAGGTTCATTTGCCATAATTTCTTGAAGATCATATAAATCAGCGTTTAGTTTATATTTTATTTAAGTGACGTAATAATAACAGAACAATGGAAAGATTCTGTTGTTTTGTTTTTGTAAATTTAGACTTATTGATCACTTTTCAAGTGAACTGAGGTGTCAATTAATCAGTATCCACAAGTTATATTGTTCAAACAACTTATTATTTTTTAACGCTATTTTCTTTGAATAATACTAAAGTGTTGCGGTTTCTCAAAAATTCTCAACTTATTTTTAACTTCTAGTTTGATAAGATAATCATAATTGCAGGTGAACAAACATAATTGTTTAAACATGTATCTATTGTGTATGAATATCTTCTTTTAGATAATTGTTAGAAAGTTGCGTATTTTTTTCAAATTTTTGAGTTTGATTTGACTTTGTGGATATAAGCAATTAACAAATGAACCATAAAAAGGACAATTTTTAAACATTTAATTATTATTTTTTTATAAAAAATTTTGTCTTTAGAAACTCGTTAAAAAATCATAAATAGAGTCTGGTCATCCGATAGGCGATGAGCTAGCAGGCACTATAACTCTACAAGACCAAACTGAAAAGATAATATGAAAAAAAGTATTGCTTATTTAGTCTCGATATCTTATTTTGGGCCATTTCCGACTTTCTGTAACTTTTGTGAAATTTGTCTAAAAAAAATGTCTTTCTGAACTAAGAACGTTTTTCGGCTTTAGATAATTGATAAACACCAGTTTAGCTCCAGAACAGAACTTTCAGACTAGATGATGTATATAAAGTCGGACCTGAACAAGACTAGTGCCAGACCTGGACCTGATCAGATCTTTCAAACTAGGCAGCCTAGATAAAGGTAGAGCTGGGCTAGGCCTGGGCCAAATCTGGGCCACAATTGACAAAAGCCTTTCATGACTTTTTCCAATGAGGCTCAATTAAACAGATTCATGGGGATGATATTTAAAAAGTGATTGTTCTCCTGTATTATGTAAATATTTGCGAAGAAAAGTATTGCGCGATAGTAGAAAAACTTAATCAAACGAGGTAATTGTGTAACTTTTTTAACTCTGTTGAAATTAGAGAAAGGCCATATTGATGAGTTTTTAACCACTTCAATATAAAGTCACGAATCTCGCTTCTTTTTCTCATCATAAAAAAGTTATAGCTTCTTTATTTTTTAAATTATTTACGAAAAATTATTTTTTTCTTTGATTAAAATGTTTTGAATCTTTTCATATAAAACTGATCAGAAATATGCATTGTCATGTTGTGCGACTGATTACGACAGCGAAAGTTCAAAGTGTTTAATGAAAAAATAGTTAATAGTTTTTTCCAAAACGGTACATAATTCATGCACAAACAACTTTCCGCGATTCGGGAGTCGAGAAAATTTTTAGCAAGCGAAAACTTTCAGTAAGAAAGTTGTTCAGGAGGCTTCTCGGAAGTTTTCTGGAAAGTTTTAGCTTAATTGTTGATGTTTTAAATTGCTAGCGCGATGGATTTTCTCCCGCGTAGACTAAGCCCCTGATTTTTGATTTTTTTTTAGAAAGACTATATCAGCGGAGTCTCATTCTTACAATTGACGTGACCTAACTTCAACTCACCTAATCCAACCTAACCTGGCCTTATATAACCCTCATCTTCCATCGCACTTCTGTGTTAAGATTTAAATTTTTGACGGAATAGTAGAATCTGCGATGGAAGATGAGGCCCAGGTTAGGTTAGGTTAGGTTAGGTAAGTTTAGGTTAGGTTAGACGAGTTGAAGTTAGGTTAAGGTATTTGCGCCTTTCTTTGCAGATCCCACTAGAAAAGAAAACATATAACTATTTCCAGAACCAAATCAAAGGGAGGTAAGACCCTTTTCTTAAATGAGAACCCCTATTTTTGACTGCGAATTTGAAAAGAGCGGGAAAATTCACGTCAAAAAAACCATTTTTCCACAGGTCACTTTTGACGTGCAATTTCCCGCTCTTTTCAATTCTCTTTAAAATTTGTGAAGTTTAACACGTATTTCCCATTAGAAAAAAATACGTTCTTTTCCATCTTTTTCAGAAAACCTCAATATTATCTTAATCTAGTTGAAACTCAAAATTTCTCTTCACAATTATCCATAGAATACGAATAAAATCTCGCTTTTCAAATATCAACTACATTAGGCCGGTTAATAGGGTCCCAAAAAACCCCCATTGGTGAAAAAGCGGTTTTTGCGGTTTTTTATCGCAAATTATATCTGGCACATAAAAGTCCATTTGATACTGATAATTAGATGTTCACATACATTTTTTAAACAATTTATTATTGTTTTTAGCTATTTTCTCATAGAATGGAGTTAGAGAGACGCGGTTATTTCAAAAAATTTCACACTTTTACAATTTTCAATCAGAGGTAAATAATAGTTCATCAATGTTAATGAGGGCATTAACCACTCGTCATTTTTGAAGTGAAATTTTCCGCTCTTTTCAAATCCGCAGTCAAAAAGAGTGGTTCTAATTTGAGAAAAGGCTCTTACCTCCTTTTGACCTTGAAAATTGACCTCTAGGTCAAAATTCAATGTACAGTCAAATGCCCCCCTCAATATTGGTCAACCTTTTTCACATCATTTATTTGTTGATAAAGTATTTGAGAAGATATCTGGTCGTTTTTCAGACATATGACCTTAATTTTTTCCCTTCCCAAGTTTACAAAAACCGTTTTTCCACAGGTCACTTTTGACGTGAAATTCCCCCCTTTTTTCAAATCCGCAGTCAAAAAGAGGGGATTTCAAATAGGAAAAGGGTCATACCTCTTTTTGACCTTGAAAATTAACCTCAATGTCAAAATTCCATGTACAGTCAAATGTCTCCCTCACCATTTCTTCGTAGATAAAGTATTTGAGAATATATCTGTTCGTTTCTCAGACATTTGACCTTAATTTTTTACCTTTCCAATGTTATAAAAACCATGTTTCCAAATGTGATTTTTGACGTGAAATTTCCTGCTCTTTTTAAATCCGTAGTCAAAATTAGAAGTCTTACCTTACCTCCGTTTGACCTTGAAAATGAAAAACTTTATTGATTTTAAGTAGTTTTGTGCAAGCAAGCGATAAAGTTTAAGAACAGAAATCTAGAAAACTGTGTAAAAATCTTAATGTTTTTGTTTTGGGTCAAAGTTCATGATAAGTTAAATGTCCTTCTCGCTTCTAGTCAACTGTTATTGAAACCGTTTCTTCGTAGATAAAGTATTTTATAAGATAGTTAGGATTACAGATTAAAATGGTTCACCGTGTATATTAGGCCAGAATTAATTGAATGATTTATTATTAAACACCGCATTTCTGCTACAGTTAAGAACATTTCTTTCCCAAAAACTTACAGGCTTCTTTTGTTTTCCACTATTAGTAGGTTTCAAATTAATTTTTATTTTGAAATTGTAAAAATGCACTATATGTATATAATAGAATTTTTATAGCTATTAGCATAATTTAATCCAACAACTTTTATATATCGCGTAATATTTTAAAGCACTGAATACAAAAAAAAGTAAATGTAGAAAGATTCTTTATTTTTAAGACTTTTATGAAGACAGACAATTTTAACATCAACAGTTCGCTAAGTACTATCCCAATTGAGCTATAACTTTCCGGAAAACTTTCTTGAACCTTACTGAATAACTTTTTTACTGAGCGCTTTCGTTTGCTCAAAGTTCGCTCGAATCCCGAAACGTTAGAAGTTGTTTGTACACGAATTATGCACCGTCTCGGAAAAAAATTAATAACAATTTTTACATTCTCAACACAGAAGGTATTAGATTTGTGTAAAATTTGACCCCCCCCCCGGTTTTTGTCAAATGCCCACGTTTTGAGACCCCCTGAACCCGAAAAACAGGTTTTTACAAATGTGTCTGTCTGTCTGCATGTATGTCTGTATGTATTTATGTCTGTATATATGTGTGTATGTCTGGGTGTGAGCACGATACTTTCGAAAAAATCAACAGATTGGATTAGCCTTTTGTATACACTTTAAGTGTCTCAAATTAAAGGTCAAGTTCGTTAGCCAGCCATTTTGGATAAAAATTCAAAAAGTGAGCACATTTTGAAAATTTTTGAGACCACTTTTTTCAAGATTTGAAAATTTTATGTACAGTTATTAGTGGTACACAAAAAGACTAACAGTTTATCCTAATGACTTTTTTCAATTAAAAAAAAATTACCGGAGTTACAACAGTTTTAAAATAAAAAAAACAAAAAACGAAAATGAACATTTCAGGCTAAACAACGCACGATATCAAAAAATTTTAGAAGGGGAAAAACATTGGTTTTTGAAAGCCCTTCAAGATTATCATAATAAATTTTTGAACTTCTTCGAAAAATTAAAAATTCAAATTTGGATCCCGGAAATAATAATGAAAAATCAAAAATTGCATTTCACGGACAAACTATGCAAGATACGAAGAATGATGATTGGACAAAAATTGTGCACTCAACAAAGATCTACAAATTTTTTATTAGCCACTTTTTAAAATAATACATTTCTCAGGGTAGCTGCGATTAAAGTTTAGTGAAAAATAAAGAATAAATGATAAAATCATGTTAATGAACAAAATTTGTATTTTATTTTGCAATATCTAAATAAGCAGTCCCGGGCCGAGGTAGAAAATTTAATAGAATGAATTTTGTTTGTACGTATATATACATTAATTGCATGTTACATTGTCATCAAGGTGACTTTGGCGTGAGGTAAATTGTAAAATGATCTAAAACGCGCAAAAACAAAATATTACAAGAAGAGAAATTGTAGTCAATTTAAATCATTTGTTTGAAAATGATTATGTTTATATTCCAGTTAACATTTAATTTATTTTACATTTATATAATGTAGTTTAATAATAAAAAATGAATAAGAAAACAGAGTTAAAAATTTTTTCAACTTTTGAGAAGGGGTAAACAGTGAAAATCTTTAGAAAAAACCGCAACTTTCTAGCCTTATTTTCAGAGAATTTAAAAAATATAATAATTTTATTTAACAGATATTTTTATTATCTTATTACTGCTTCTCTCCAACTGACAATTGGTAGCAAAATAAAAAATTGAGAAAGAAATAGTGACTTCGTAATCCGATTTTAAAAGAAAACTGCCATAAACAATGTGCAATAACAAACACCTAATTTTTAAAGAGAAAATATTTTTGTATTTCGGGAACAGTAAAAAAAGAAAGCGCAAAAAAAATTAGCACAAGAAACTCGCAAAACCCAAATTTTTACTCACATGGGGTTTTTTTGGAAACCCATGAAACAGAAATATGGGAATGAAAATTTAAACAGTAATTTTTTCTTTGTTTTCTGTGATTAATTTCAAGGGGAAATGTTTATTATTAACTAAATACGCCAAATATTAACAATTCTGAATAAAATTTACACAAATGTTCTTTTTTGTTTTGTGGGACCACTCTAATATTTACTTATAAATTAAAAAGTAGATGCCGATTTTTTTTAATTTTAAGCAGTTTTGTGCAAGCAAGCGATAAAGTTTAAGAACAGAAATTTAGAAAACTTTGTAAAAATCTTAAACACTTTAAAAAAGAAAATAAAATTTTTTGTAGGATTTACTAAACAGTATTTAAATGAGTGTAAGAAAACTGTTTTTGAATATTCTCTCGACATTTTTAATTTGACACAGTCATATGACAACCTAAATTATGTGACAATCATCCAACATTTACTAAAGAGATTTTCATTTTATTTCTCTAGCATAATAATCAAATTTCTTACTAAACCAAAAAACATGATTTCATATACAATATTTAAATACTCAATACGGTAATTAATTTCCTACTGATACTTTTTTTTGCAGAATCAATGCAGAACTCTAAGAAGAAACAACACGAAATCCCAGATACCATGTTGGTTATGCCCCCTAAACTTTCTGCTCGTTCATACATCGAAAAAAATCCTGGAGGAGATTTTCTATTCAAAACATTAGAGCAAGGTTTTGTGTTTGGAGGAATAATAAATGAAAGAGGTATTCAATACGTGATTGGACATGTCGAAAGAAAACAAGGTGAAGAATACGGTCCTTTATGTCCATTCGTGTTACCTTCACTGCAATTTGTAGGTAATATTGGGAAAATTAAAATACGCGTGGATGGCAACTATGCCTACAGGTATATTCCAATACACCGGAAGGACGCTATGAACGATTTTTTCTTCAAGAAATACAATCCAGATCTCATTCGCCCCTTCGATATAGACTTTCCAATCCTACAAAGGCCCCTTGAACCAGAATTTCCAGAACGGCTTACTAATCCGTTCGCCCCAGGACAAGCTTCGTCAAGTCAGGCATCGACCTCCGAGGGCCTCCGGCGCCGCCAGCAGGCGTCAAAGAAACAAAACCCGGCAGCGGTCTTCCCATCACAATAATAATATGTGTCAGGCATTTACGTTTTTGTGTGTTTTCATAAATTTAATAACTGCATCTGTAACTATATTGTGTACTGTAATTGTATATTGTATCTAATTCACGCGATCTTGATAAAAGGAAACAAAGCATCCCGGGGCATGAAAGCATAAGTTGAAAATGGTTTTCATAGATTAGAAATAAAAATTATTTTATGTGAATTTTGTATCATCTATGTCATTTGAGTATTGACACTTACGCCCTTATGTCTAGGGAACTTTTCTATGTGAAATAAGATATAGAATTGCTAATAATAATAATAATGATAATAATAATATAGATAATATGGTTTATATTGTATTTGAATAATACATCATAGATAACAATAATAAATGCTGCAGGAAAATGGTTATTTTTTCTTGGTTTCATGATCTGCTTTTTATCGAAAAAAATTGATATGGTCTTACATATCCTCCTCGGTCGAGTGCGTGATTCTGATGATTGTTCTTTCTCCTAAGATAGAGAGAGAGGGAAGGCTTAGTTCTGAAGGGTTCCGCCAGAGGGAGTAAGAGAATTCCGGCTGGTAGGGGGAGCCACATAGATCCTCGGAAAGCCTTGTGCCTTC
>JAAAKG020114919.1:0-15302 GCA_010014905.2 Druon quercuslanigerum
TTATTTAATATTTAAAGTTTATTATTATATTTTTAATTAAAAAATCCTCTTTTTCGGTAAAAATTTTATTTTGGTTAAAATTTTACATTTTTGTTAAAAATTAAATGATTTTTGTAGAAGATTCGTATTTTTGTCTTAGAAATGCAGTGTTTTACCCTTTTTTACTTAATTAATTTTAGCCAAGGAGGTTAAAATTCAATTATTTGGTCGAAAATGATTATCTTTTCTTAAAACTTTGTCTTTTTTGGTAAAAAATTTAATTACTTGTGTAAAAGTTAAACTACATTTTTTAACTTTATTTGACAGTATGATAATTTCTTCAAATAAAGTCAATTTTTAGTTTACTTAAATAAATAACTTTTTTTTAACATTGATTATTGGGTAAAAAAATTATCTGTTTGGTTATCAATTCATTTATTTGGTTGATAGTTGTTTGAATTTTAATGTCTATTATTATATTTTAGTTTGGAAATTCCACTATTGACGTTAAATAATTTTGAGTCTGCTTAAAAATTAATTAGCTTGTTCAATATGCAATTATCATTTTTTTTCAAATTTATTTTCTACGTCAAAAAATAATCTTTTTGGTTGACAATTCCCCTTTTGTGTTTACAAGTTTTTTAGTCTGGTTGAAAATTTATTTACTTTGTCAAATAAATAACACCTTTTAAAAATTAATTTTCTTTTGTTGTGCAGACATTTTCATATAATCATCCAATAAATATGCTTATAAGCCAGTAAAAAGGTCACAGACTCTTTTTGGTTAAAAACTAATTATTTTGTTTGAAAGTTAATAATATTTGTTATTTAAAGTCTATTATTATATTTTTGGTTCGAAATTCATAATCTGCGATTAAATTTTTTTGTTTGGTAAAAAATGTATTTACGTTTTTAAACAATAATTTTTTTAACATCATTTCCTCTATTGTGTTTAAACAATTGTTAGTTAGTTTAAAAATTTATTAAGCTTTTTAAATAATTATATTTTTAAACATTTATTTTCTTATTTAAAAATTCATTCGTTTAGTAGAAAGTTATTATTATTTTTTATTTAAAGTCCATTTTTATATTTTTGTTAGAAAATTCCTCTTTTACGTTCAAAATTTTGTTATTTTCGTTAAAAATTTTCCTTTCTTGTTGAAAATTAAATCATTTTTGTAGAGTGTTAGTGCAGAATTGAACTAATTTATTAAAAAATGAACTGTTTGGTTTTTTAATCAAGTCAATTTTCTTTGATTTAAAATTTTAATGCCCAGTGTATTAATGAAAATTGAAAAGAGCGGGAAATTTTGATAAAAAAGTCATTTTTAAAAATTAAAACTTAATTTTTTTTTGCTGACAATGTAACTATTTTTCTGTATTGCAAGCTTATCTTTCTCAGTTGAAAAAGTTTTTTTTTATTAAAAGTGAATTCTTTTTACTGAAAATATAACTATGTTTCTTGTATTGTAAGTTCATCTTCTTAGTTGAAAATCTAATTAATTGATTGAAAACTCATCTTCTTGGTTCAAAATTCAATTATTTGGTTGAAAATTGATGCCTGTTGTTAAAATTTTGTCTTTTATGGTAAAAAATTCAATTTTCTTTATTAAAAACTCAATTAGTTCGTTAAAAGTTAAGTTACTCTTTTAAAAATTAATTTGACAGTATGATAATTTCTTTAAATGAAGTCAATTTTTAGTTTACTTAAATAATTAACTTTTTTTAACATTGATTTTTATGTACAAAATTCATTTGTTTGATTTAAAATATATATCTTCGATTAAACCTTTTTAGACTGGTTAAAAATTTATTTAGTGTGTTAAATAATTACCTGTTTTAACATTAATTTTCTACGTTTAAAATTTATTCGCTTAGAAATAAGTTATTATTATTATTTTTTATTTAAATTCTATTAATATATTTTTAGTTGAAAATTACTCTTTTGTGGTTAAAAATTTTTTAGTCTGGTTAAAAATTTATTTAGTTCGGTAAACCTGTTTTAACATTTTTTTCTACGTTTATAATTTTTTCATTTAGTAGAAAGTTTATTATTATTATTCTTTTTTTATTGAATGTCTATTATTATATTTTTCCTTGAAAATTCCTCTTTTGTGGTTCAACATTTTTAATCTGTTTAACAATTTATTTCGTTTGTTAAATAATCACCTGTTTTAAAATTTATTGTTACGTTTAAAATTTATTCGCTTAGTAGAAAGTTATTATTATTTATTATTTAAAGTATAATATTTTATTTTTGGTTAAAAGTTCCTCTTTTGACGTAAAAATTTTTTTTGTTTGTTAAAAATTTACCTTTTTTGTTGAAAATTAAATCATTTACGTTGTTAAATAATTAACGTTTTTTAACATTCATTTCTTTGTTAAAAACTCATGTGTTTGGTTTAAAGTTATTTTTTTTTAAAGTCTATTATTATATTTATGGTTGAAAATTCCTCTATTGTGGTCAAACAATTTTTAGTGTGGTTAAAAATTTATTTAGCTTTTGAATAATTATATTTTTGTAACATTTATTTTCAACGTTAAAAATTAATCTTTTTGATTGAAAATTCATTCGTTTGATAGAAAGTTATTATTATTATTTTTATTAAAAGTCTATTATTAAATTCTGGGTTGAAAATTCCTTTTTTGTGGTAATATTTTTTAGCCTATTTACAAATTGATTTATTTTGTTAAATGATTGCCTGTTTTAACATTTATTTTCTACGTTTAAAATTTATTCGCTTAGTAGAAATTTATTATTTTTTATTTAAAGCCCATTATTATATTTTTGGTAGAAAATTCCTCTTTTGCAGTAAAATTTTTTTTTTTAGTTTAAAACTTACCTTTTTTGTTGAAAATCAAATAAGTTTTCTAGAAATATCGTTTTCTTGGCCTCAAAATTCAGTATTTTAGACTTTTTTTCTTAATTGAGTCAGAAATATTTGTCAGTAGAAAATTCAACTAATTGATTAAAAAATGAACGTTTTGGTTTTTCAACCAAGTCAATTTTCTTTTATTAAAATTTTTTGTTCTTAATGTATTAATAAAAATTTGAAAAGGCGGAAAATTTGAAAAGAAAATATTTGATTGAAAAAATAGTTTTTCCTTGAAAGTAAATTTTTTATTAAAAATGTAACTGTTTTTCTTGTATTGTAAGTTTTTTTTAGTTGAAAATCTTATTATTTGCATAAAAACTCATCTGTATGGCTAAAATTCAATTATTTGGTCGAAAAATTATGTCTTTTGTTAAAACTTTGTCTTTTTTGGCAAAAAAATTAAATTTCTTAGTTAAAAATTTAATTAGTTGTTTAAAACTTAACCTACTCTTTTAAAAGTTAATTTGACAGTATGATAATTTCTTTAAATAAAGTCAATTTTTAGTTTACTTGAATAATTAACTTTTTTTAACATTGATTTTTGAGAATTTTAAGTTTTTTTTTCGTTGAAAAGCTTATTATTTGCATAAAAACTCATCTGCATGAGTAAAATTCAATTATTTGGTCGAATATTGATGTCTTTTGTTAAAACTTTGTCTTTTTTGGTAAAAAAGATTAGTTTTCTTGGTTAAAAATTTAATTAGTTGTTTAAAAATTAACCTACTCTTTTAAAAATTAGTTTGATAGTATAATAATTTCTTTAAATAAAGTCAATTTTCAGTTACTTATATTATTACATTTTTTTAACATTGATTTTTGAGTAAAAATTATTTGTTTGGTTACCAATTCATTCATTTAGTTAAAAGTTGTTATTGTTTTTAGTCTATTATTATAGTTAAAAATTAATTTTTTAACTGAAAATTTAACTATTTTTCTTGTATTGTAAGTTTACTTTTTTAGTTGAAAATCTAATTAGTTGATTGAAAACTCATCTTCTTGGCTACAAATTCAATTATTTGTTTGAAAATTAAAGTCTGTTGTTAAAACTTTTTCTTTTTTTATAAAAAATTGAATTTTCTTGGTTGAAAATTAAATTGCTGGGTAAAAGTTAAACTCTTTTAAAAATTAATTTTACAGTATAATCATTTCTGTAAATCAAGTCAATTTCTGGTTTAGATAAATAATTAACTTTTTTAACATTGATTTTTAAGTAAAAAATGTATTAGTTTTGTGAAAAGTCCATTTATTTGTTCAAACATTTTTTAGTCTTGTTAAAAATTTATTTAATTTGTTAAATAATTACCTGTTTTAACATTCATTTTATACGTTTAGAATTTATTCGCGTAGCAGAAAGTTATTATTATTTATTACTTTAAGTCTATTATTATATTTTAGGTTGAAAACTCCTCTTTTGGGAATTTTGGGAATTTTTTTCCTAATTGACTGAGAAATTTTTCTTAGGACAAAATTTAATTAATTGATTAAAAAATGAACTATTTGGTTTTCGAATTCAGTCAATTTTCTTTGCTTCGAGATTTTTTGTTCTGAGTGTAGTAATACAAATTAAAAAAGGGCGGGAAGTTTGAGGGGGTTCTAGGACGATCTGGGACCTAAACCCATTCTGTTCAGAGAAGATTTGATTGAAAATTCTTTATTTGATTGAAAATTACTTTTTTGTACTGAAAATTTAACTATTTTTCTTGTGTTGTAAGTTTCTTTTTTTCAGTTAAAAAATTTATTATGTGTATAAAAACTCTTCTGCTTGGCTTAAATTATATTATTTGATCGAAAATTGATGTCTTTTGTTAAAACATTGTCTTTTTTGGTAAAAAATTCAATTCTCTTGGTTGATAATTTAATTATTTGTGTAAAAGTTAAGCTACTCTTTTAAAAATTTATTCGACGGCATGATAATTTCTTTAAATTAAGGCAATTTTTAGTTTACTTAAATAATTAAATTTTTTAACATTGATTTTTAAGTAAACAATTCATTTGTTTGATTTGGAATCCATTTCGTTAGCTAAACTTTTTTTATAATAGTTAAAAATTTATTTAGGTTGATAAATAATTACCTGTTTAACATTTATTTTCTACTTTTCTACTTTTTGTTCAAAATTTCTCTTTTACGGTAAACCATTTTTTATTTTGGTTAAAAATTCATTTTTTTTGTTGAAAATTAAATCATTTTTGTAGAAGATTCGTATTTTTGGCTTAGAAATGCTGTGTTTTAGGCATTTTTTTCTTAATGGACTAAATTTTAGCCAAGGAGGTCACCTTTGCTAAAATTCAATTGTTTTGTCAAAAGTTAATGTCTTTTGTTTAAACTTTGCCTTTTTGGTAAAAAAGTCAATTTTTAGTTTGCATAAATTATTACAAAAATTTAACTAATTGATTAAAAAATGAACTGTTTGGTTTTTAAATCAAGTCAATATTCTTTGATTTAAGATTTTTTCTTCTCAATGTATTAATAAAAATCGAAAACGGTGGGAAATTTGAAATTAAAAATAAATTTGTGTGGTTGAAAGTTAATATTATTTTTTATTTAACGTCTATTATTATATTTTTGTTTAAAAATTCCTATATCGTGATTAAAATTTTTACTTTGATTGAAAATTTATTTAGCTTTTTAAATAATTATATTTTTTAAACATTTATTTTCTACGTTAAAAGCTCATCCGTTTAGTAGAATAATAATATTATTATTATTATTTAAAGTCTATCATCACATTTTTGGTAGAAAATTCCTCTTTTGTGGTAAAATGTTTTTTATTTTGGTTACAAATTTACATTTTTTGTTGAAAATTAAATAATTTTTGTATAAAATTCGTATTTTTGGCCTAAAAATTCAATATTTTAGACATTTTTTTTCTTAATTGAGTGTGAAATATTTGTTGGTACAAAATTTAACTAATTGATTAAAAAATGAACTGTTTGGTTTTTAAATCAAGTAAATTTTCTTTGATTCAAGATTTTTTGTTTTTGATTTATTATTAAACATTGATCAGGGCGGGAAATTGGAGAATAAAGATTTGATTAAAAAAATATTTTTTTATCGAAAGTGAATTTTTTTTACTGAAAATTTAAATATTTTTCTCCTATTGTAAGTTTATATTTTGTCATTAAAAATCTAATTATTTGAATAAAAACTCTTCTGATTGGCTAAAGTTAAATTATTTGATCGAAAATTGTTTTCTTTTGTTAAAACTTTGTCTTTTTTGTAGAAAACCTGATTTTCTTGAATGAAAATTCAATTACTTGGATAAAAGTTAAACTATTCTGTTAAAAATTTATTTTGCAGTAGGATAATTTCTTTGAATGAAGTCAATTTTTAGTTTAATAGAATAACTAACTTTTTTTAACATTGATTTTTGAATAAAAAAATTGTTTAGAAATTTTACTATTGAGGGTAAATAATTTTTAGTCTAGTTAAAAATTAATAAGCTTGTTCAATATGTAATTATCTTTTTTTTAAATTTATTTTCTACGTTAAAAATTAATCTTTTTGGTTGACAAATCCCTTTTTGTAATTAACCATTTTTCAGTCAAGTTAAAATTTTATTCACATTGTTACATAAATAAGACCTTTTGAAAATTAATTTTCTTTTGTTGTAAAGAATTTTTATGTGGGCAACCAATAAATTTTTAACAAGCCAGTAACAAAGGTCAGAGACTTATTTTGGTTAAAAATTAAATGGCTTGGATGAAAGTTAATATTATTTTTTATTTGAGGTCTATTATTATATTTTTGGTTGAATATTCATAATTTGCGTTTAAACTTTTTTTTGGTTAAAAATTTATTTAGCTTTTTGAATAATTATTTTTTTCTAACATTTATTTTCTACGTTAAAAGTTCACTCGCTAAGTGGAAAGTTATTATTATTTTTATTTATTCAAAATCCATTATTATATTTTAGTAAAAAATTTCTCTTTTCTGGTAAAATTTTTTTATTTTGGTTAAAAATTTACCTTTTTTGTGTAGAATTAAATCAATTTTGTAGAAAATTCGTATTTTTTGCCTAAAAATTCTTTTTTTTAGACCTTTTCTTTCCTAATTGATTGAGAAATATTTGTCAGTACAAAATTTTACTTATTGATTAAAAAATGAACTGTTTGTTTTTTAAATCAAGTCAGTTTTTTTTATTTAAGATTTTTTGTTCTCAATGTATTAACAAAAATTGAAAAGGGCGGGAAATTTGAGAAGAAAATATTCGATTAAAGATTCATTTTTTTAAATTGAAATTTAATTTTTTTACTGACAATTTGAATTTTTTGTATTGTAAGTTTATCTTTTTTAGTTAAAAATTTAATTATTTGATTAAAATTTATATAAAATTAAAAATTGATGCAAATTTTGAGAACTAAACCTATTCTGTCCAGCAGGCCAAATGCGAGAAAAGATTATTTGATTAAAAAAATATTTTTTTATTGAAAGTGAATTTTTCGTACTGAAAATTTAACTATTTTTCTTGTGTTGTAAGTTTATCTTTTTAGTTAAGAATTTTATTCTTTGAATAAAAACTAACCTCGTTGGCTAAAATTTTATTATTTGGTCGGAAATTGATGTCTTTTGTTAAAACTTTGTCTTTTTTGGTAAAAAATTTAATTAGTTGAAAACTCAATTATCTGGTTAAAATTTAAATTACTTTTTTAAAAATTAATTTGACTTATGATATTTTCTTTAAATAAAGTCAATTTTTAGTTTACTTAAATGATTAACTTTTTTAACACTGACTTTTGAGTAAAAAATTATTTGTTTGGTTAACAATTTATTTATTTGATTCAAAGTTGTTATTATTTTTAAAGGCTATTATTATATGTTTGGTTTACAATTCCTCTTTTGTGGTTAAACATTTTTTTGTCTGGTTAAAAATTTGTTTTCTTTGTTAAATAACTAACTTCTTTTGAAAATTCATATTTTTGTTGTTGTCAAGAATTTATTTTTTATTTTTTATTAAGTCGATTGTTATATTTTGGGTTGGGGATTCATAATTTGCGGTTAAACTTTTTTTATTTGGTTAAAAATTTATTTGCGTTGTTAACTAATTGAAGTTTCTTTAACATTCATTTCTATGTTAAAAACTCATGTGTTTGGTTTAAAGTTATTTTTTTTTTTAAGTCTATTATTATATTTTTGTTTATAAATTCCTCTATTGTGGCTAACAAACTTTTAGGTAGTTTAAAAATTTATTTAGCTTTTTGAATAATTCTATTTGTTTAACATTTATATTCTACGTTAAAAATTTATTCGTTTAGTAGAAAGTTATTATTATTATTTTTAATTTAAAGTCCATTATTATATTTTGGTAGCAAATTCCTCTTTTCGAGAAAAAGTTTTTTAATTTGGTTAAAAATTTTCCTTTTTTGTTGCAAATTAAATAATTTTTGTAAAAAATTAGTATTTTTGGCCTAAAAATTCAATATTTTAGAATTTTTTTTCTTAATTGAGTGAGAAATATTTCTTAGTGCAAAATTTAACTAATTGATTAAAAAATAAATTGTTTGGTTTTTAAATCAAGTCCATTTTCTTTGATTTTTTGTTTTTAATGTATTAATAAACATTGATAAGGGCGGGAAATTTTATTATAATAAATAAATTATTATAAATATTATAATTAATAAATTTTATTATAAGTATATCTTTTTTAGTTAAAACTCTTATTATTTGCATAAAAACTCATTTACTTGGCTAATATTCAAATATTTGGTCGAAAATTGATGTCTTCTGTTAAAAATTTAATCTTTTTTGGTAAAAAATTTAATCTTTTTTGGTAAAAAATTTAATTAGTTGTTTAAAAGTTAAACTCATATTTTAAAAATTAATTTGACAGTATGATAATTTCTTTAAATAAAGTAAATTTTTGTTTTAATTAAAAATTAACTTTGTTAGCATTGATTTTTGAGTAAAAAAATTATTTGTTTGGTTAACGATTTATTTATTTGCTCGAAAGTTGTTATTATTTTTAATGTCTTTTATTATATTTAAGGTTGAAAATTACTCTATTATGTTTAAAAAAATTTTATTTTGATAAAAAATTTATTTAGCTTTTTGAATAATTATAGTTTTTTTAATTTTATTTTCAACGTTAAAAATTAATGTGTTTGATTGAAAATTCATTCAATCAGTCTATTATTATATTCTTTGATAAAAATTCCTTTTTTGTGGTTAAACATTTTTTAGCTTAGTTTAAAATTTATTTAGTTAAAAATTTATTTACTTTGTTAAATAATGAACGTTTTTTTACATTCATTTATTTTTTAAAAACTCATGTGCTTGGTTTAAAGTTTTTTTTTTGAAAGTCTATTATTATATTTAAGAATAAAAAATTCTTCTATTGTGGATAAACCATTTTTTAGTTTAGTTAAAAATTTATTTAGCTTTTTGAATAATGATATTTTTGTAACATTTATTTTCTACATTAAAAATTCATTCGCTTAGTAGAAAGTTATTATTTCTTATTTAAAGTCCATTATTATATGTTTGGTAGAAAATTCCTCTTTTGCGGTCAAATTTTGTTATTTTGGTTAAAAATTTTCCTTTTTTGTTGAAAATTAAATCATTTTTGTAGAAAATTCGTATTTTTGGCCTAAGAATTCAGTATTTTGGACATTTTTTTTTAATCGAGTGAGAAATATTTATTAGTACAAAATTTAAATAATTTATTGAAAAATGAACTGTTTTGTTTTTAAATCAAGTAAATATTCTGTGATTGATTATTTTTTTGTTTTTTAATGTATTAAGAAAAATTAAAAAGGTTGGGAAATTTGAGCAGAAAAGATTTGATTAAAAATTCATTTTTTTATTGAAAGTGAATTTTTTAAACTGAAAATTCAAATATTTTTCTCCTATTGTAAGTTTATCTTTTTTAGTTGAAAATATTATTATTTGCTTGGTTAAAACGCCGTTATTTATTCGAAAATTGATGTATTTTTTTAAAACTTTAACTTTTAAAACTTTTTTTAAAACCTGAAAATTTAGTTAATAGGTTAAAAGTTAAACTACTCTTTTAAAAATTAATTTTACAATCTGATAATTTCTTTCAATCAAGTCAATTTTTAGTTTACTTAAATAATTATCTTTGTTTAACATTGATTTTTCAGTAAAAAATTTGTTTCATTAAAAATTTATTGTGTTAGAAGTTGTTATTATTTTAAAGTATATTATTATATTTTTGGTTGGAAATTCCACTATTGGGGGTACATAATTTTTAGTCTGGTTAAAAATTAATTAGCTTGTTCAATGTATGATTGTCTTTTTTTAAATGTATTTACTTTTTTAAATAAATAACTTCTTTTAAAAATTCATTTTCTTTCGTTGTGAAGAATTTTTTTTTTATTTAAAGTTATTAAGTTAAAAATTTATTTACGTTATTAAATAATAAACGTTGCTAGAAAATTCCTCTATTGTATTTAAGCAATTTTTAGTTTGAATACAAATTTATTTAGCTTCTTGAATAATTCTATTTGTTTAGAATTTATATTCTACGTTAAAAATTCATTCGTTTAGTACATAGAAAGTCATTCTTTTTTTTCATTTGAAGTATTATTATATTCTTGGTTGAAAAGTCTTCTTTTGTATTAATTTTTTTTTATTTTTGTTAAAAATGATTTTTTTTCTTGAAAATTAAATCATTTTTGTAGAAAACTTGTAATTTCGTCTTGAAAATTAATTATGTTTTATTAATTGACTGAGAAATATTTCTCAGTACAAAATTTAATTGATGGATTGAAAAGATTAACTGTTTAATCTTTAAATGATGTCAATTTTGATTCAAGCTTTTTTGTTCATCCCCGTGTATTAATGAAAATTGAAAAATGGCGGGAAATTTAAGGGTGGCCTAGGGCCTGAGACCTATATCCGGTTCTGTCGAGCAGCGAAGAGAAGAGAGAAGAGAGCAGAAGAGAAGAGAAGAGAAGAGAAGGGAAGAGTGGAGAAGAGGAGAGAAGAGAAGAGAGCCAACTGGTGGATCTGGCCAAGAAGGAGATATCTGAGTGAACGAGGGACCTATATAACTGTACCGCGTGTCTGGGTCAGGGGGCGGTCCGCCAAGTTATAGTATACTCTGTATATCGGACAGGTGTATCCCATTCGACTTCACGAGTTCTCGCGTACACCTTGCCGGCACGCAACTAGCTACCGCGGCCCAGACTATCCGGCGACTAGAGATTGGGCCCGAGCGCGGGACTGACGTTGGGACCAGCGCGCTAGCACCTCGCCCAAGCGCGCCTAATTTCAAATTACACAAGTAATCGAGTGCCGCGCTCAAAATCTCCTCATTTTTTTCTTTTTATTTTCACAATCTGACTCGCACTCACCTCTTTTCAGTTCAAACCTTTTTTTTTGGATAATTATCCCGTGATTACTGTGCGATTTAGTGTTTGTGCTATTGGGCCCACAGGACCCCACACGTGCGATATAGACGCCACAGGTATTTTTTTTACGCTATTTCTTATTTTTATTTTCTGAGTTTAACGAGAGATTAGAAAAATTTGATTAGCAGGAGGAGAAAGATTTTTTGGGCCTTTTGATTTATTGGGCCAGAATGATTTGATTTTTTGGATACATATCAATCTGGTGAAAATTAAGAAATACCTGTTTCTGTTCAATCAAAATTTTTTTGCATTTGTTAGAAATTCGAATTCTCAAAAACCGAGTATTTTTAAAGTACAATTTTCCAAAAAAGAGAAAATATTGGGAATTTTCTTTTTCTACTGCAGGTGGTTCGATTAATTCCAAAAAATTTAAAATTTTTGAATTAGTACAAAATATTGACAAAATCATTTGGTACTTGGGTATATCACTCTGGTAAAAATAAATAAATACGTGTTTCTGTCTATTAAACATTTTTTTTGATTTTTTAGAAGTTCAAATTGTCAAAAAACAAGTTTTTTTTAATGTAAAATTTTCCAAACAAGAGTAAATATTTGGAATTTTCTTTTTTTTACTAAAGGTGAAAATTCTTGCTCTTTCAATTATTCCTAAAAAAATTGAAATTTTTTGATTTAGGAAAAAATAATGGCCGTTTTTCTACAATTTTCGAAAGTAACCATATTTATAATGTTGATTTGGAAAAACCAACATTAACAAAAAGTTGTAGGAGCAATATCTCGCTCTTTTAACTAATTCTCAAAAAATTGAAAAATTTTATTTAGGACAAAATAATGCCCTTTTTCGAAAATTTCGAAAGTAGAGTTTTTTGAAAACCCCACTTTTAACAATTTTTAGTTAATGTTGATTTTGAAAAATCAACATTAACAAAAAATAGTAAATGGAAATTCTCGCCCTTTCATTCAATTCTCAAAAAATTGAAAAATTTCGATTTAGGACAAAATAATGTTTTCTAAAATTTTGATAGGCGATTTTTTTGTAAAACCCACTTTCAACAATTTTTTGTTAATGTTTATTTGGAAAAACCAATATTAACAAAAAATTATAGGTGGAAATTCTTGCCCTTTCAATAAATTCCCAATAAATGGACAAATTTTAATTTAGGACAAAATATTGACAAAATAATTTGGTATTTGGGTATATTTTTCTGGTGAAAATAAAGAAATACGTTCATCTATACAATAAAAATTTTTTGGATTTGTTAAAAATTCGAATTTTAAAAAACCCAAAAAATTTAAAATTTTTAATTTAGGATAAAATAATGGCCGATTTTCTAAAATTTTCGAAAGTTAAGTTTTTTAAAAATTCCACTTTCTACCATTTTTTGTTAATGTTGATTTGGAAAAACCAACATTAATAAAAAAATTTGGGTGAAAACTTTTGATCTTTTAATTAATTCCCAAAAAATTGACAAATTTTGATTTAGGACAAAATAATGGCCGTTTTTCGAAAATTTTCGAAAGTTGAGTTTTTGAAAAACCCCAATTTCTACAATTTTTTGTTAATTTTGATTATAAAAAGTCAATATTAACAAAAAATTGTAGGTGGAAATGCTTGCCCTTTCAATCAATTCCCAAAAAATGGACAAATTTTGAATTAGGACAAAATATGACAAAATAATTTGGTATTTGGGTATATCACTCTGGTGAAAATAAAGAAATATGTTTTTCTGTTTAATCAAAAAATTTTTTGGATTTGTTAGCAATTCGAATTCTCAAAAACCGAGTATTTTAATGTACAATTTTCCAAAAAAGAGAAAATATTGGAAATTTTCTTTTTTTACTAAAGTTGGAAATTCTTGCTCTTTTAATAAATCCCCCAAAAATCGAAAATTTTTGATTTAGGACGATATAATGGCCATTTTTCTAAAATTTTCGAAAGTTGAGTTTTCTATAAATCCCAATTTCTGCCATTTTTTGTTAATATTGATTTGAAAAAATTAATATTAACAAACAATTGTAGGTGGAAATGCTTGCCCTTTTAATCAATTCCCAAAAAATAAAAAAATTTTGATTCAGGAAAAAATAATGAAGGTTTTTTTTTTAATTTTCGAAACTCGAGTTCTGTATAAACCTCACTTTCTACAATTTTTGTAAATTTTGTTTTAGAAAAATCAAAATTTTAATTTTTTGCTCCTATTTTTGTGTTGCCTAAGAGAAAAAAGAAATATATTCGAACAAAAAAATGTCGGACAGAAAAAAGTTTATGTCCTTAAATAAGTGATATTTTTACCGAATTTTGACAAAAATTAAAGAAAATTTTTAGTAAAAACCCACATTTTTTTTTTATTTAAATATTCAAAAAAGTTTCTGTTTATTTAAAAAAGACATATTATCAGCATTATGCGTTTAAAACCTTTTTGAGGCCGAAAATATTTTTTTCTTATTCAAACATAATTTATTTATTCTCGTACACGATTTTTTTATTAATTTAAAGCACTGGAGTACCAAGAATAAAACTCACAAAATATGTAGTAAATATTGCCAGTAATCAATGAGAAAAAATAGTAACAATGTTAAAAATTGGAATTTAAAAAAAATTTGCTTTCAGGAATTTTAGAAAAACGGTCAAATATTTTTTTATTTTCTAACTTTTTTCAATTTTTGTTGGCATTAATTAAAAGACAGAAAAATTTCCACTTTGTATGGGAAATAAAATCCCAAATACCTGCGCCAGTTCGAAAAAAAATACATTTTTTAACAACTTTTTGTAAATTATTGAAAATTCGCAGTTAATTTTTTAATCATTGTAAAAAATCCAATTTTTTTAAATTGAAAAATATTAATTTCTTTATTTTCATCATAAAAAGCATATTCAAATACCAAAATTTTGAAATTTTGCCAATTTTGAAATAGATTCCATCTTCTATATTTAAAAAAAAATTATTATACTAAAACCTATTTTTTAACTGTTGGTAAATTGACTTATTTTTTGTAATATTAAAGTAAAATATTTTTAATTGCAATTGCACAAAAGGTAATGAAACTCTGCGCTTGAAAATCCTAATTAAAAACGAATTAATTTTTGAGAAAATGTTTTTAAAAATAACAAATTTATATATATTTTTTTTAAATAACTCTGGAAATAAGTAATAAGTTTCATAGCTCATAAACCAAATGATAAAAAATTGAAAATAATGATATTTTTATAAATATTACTTAAATTAATTAAAATATGATAAGTCATTAATTTTAAACAAATAAATACTTTAAAAAAATGCAATCGATACTTAGATTTCAAATAAGTCTAAGTTTTTTTTTTAAATGTTAATCATTCCGAGAATTATTCCAATTTTTCTAAAACATCAAAGTTTTATTAATTAAATTCTAAAAATGCCGCAAAAAATTAAAAAAACATGCAAAATAAGCAGAAAGGAGTAAGAAAAATGAAACCTAAAAAAAATATGATTTCAAAACGACTGAAGAAATTTTTGCATTAAAATCTGAAGAAATTTAAAAACTTTATTTGAAATATTATATCTGGTCATAATATTAATCTGGTCATAACTTCAAAAAATGGATAATATTTTCTGTAAATGGAAATATAATATTAATTATTCTCAAAATTTGTTTAGTTTAAGTTAGTTTACTATCAAATTATAGAAACTGAATAAAATCAACATAAATGGTAATCTGACTAAAAGAATTATTGCCTAACAGCTACTTAAATCTATTCCTTTAAATTGAATTTCTTGCAGTGTGATTATACTTTTTAGATATTTGACTAAACGGTATATTCCAGTTTCAAAAAAAATTCTTTTTAAAATTCTTTTTAAATACTGGTTTACTCAAATTTTAATAAAAAATTTTACTTTCTAATAATAAGTGATAGAAAAAAATTACACTCTGAAAAGTTATTCATATAAAAATTAAGTTTATGAAATTAAAGTTCGCGAAGTAATTTCAAGGTTTATCTAAATTTTTCAATGAATTAAATTAAAAACATTAGAGAAACATTGATAATATATTTAAAAAAATAAGAATTAAATCGGCTGGGTATCAATACTACACATATCGATACTACACATTGTGCAACTCTACACATTGCGTGTAGAGTTTAAA